>JAANSN010004597.1:0-14599 GCA_036850665.1 Dicranocentrus wangi | reverse complement strand
TTGAACCATTATACACATGGATTAAGCGATAGACACAGGTTCTCTAATTAGGATTAATCGTATGTACTTTTAATGGGAAACTATAAGGGACAAGCCACGCTATGACGCCAATGACGCCTTAATTACTACATGTCTCGTATGTTGGATTTTTTGAAATCTATCTATCTAATATTTCGAAATCAATAAATCGATCCCGTACAAATTCCCGTAGTTTTTTAGTTAGTTAGAGAACCTGTGGTTCCACCGGCCTTGGATATAAGTAAAAATATAACGCGGTGGATCCACCTGCTCATCAAACTTGATAAATTACATATGCATAAAAATAATAAATATTATGTCATGAATTACTTACTCTGTAGCAATGGTGAATGTGTTAATACGAGCAATGCCAAAATCTTGCTTTGATTGGGGTTGATTCTTTTGTGGTGATATATGCCTATTAAAATTGAAAGCTGACTATATACTACGCAGATGAGCTGCTTTTATATTCACTTTTGCCTTCTTTCCAGATTAATTCAACTTAAAACAAATAATAATGACAAACAAACATTTTAGGAAATAGGAAACCTCTCTAGTCAAACCAGAATCATCAAATACGCCAACTTTTGGTTTGGTTTCTTCTGCCTCGGAGCGTACGTACGTCTGAGATCGAGAAAGACGACACATGTCAGGTTCCCGGATTTCTCTTCCATCACTTGCCTCTCTATGGCTTGATCGCTAAACGTGTGTCCACAGCCAAGCCAACCACCGTTCCATTCATTACACGTTGTGAACAAAGGATCTGTGCGACCCTACGAGAAGATGCTGCAGAGATCTGCCTGCCAAGGTTTCACGGCAAAAAAAGCGGAGGACGGACAGGGATGTTCTCCGAGACAATATTTGTTCTCGAGAACATCCAGATTTACGGAAGAAGTGGGTGCTAAGGATTAGGAGTGGTGAGTGAGCATCGCGGCGGCAAGATGCTCCAGACTAACGACAACTTCTGTTCTGTTCAGTCTGGCTCTGATAAAAAGGACTTTTCCGTTCACTTCAGAGAGGTCGACTAACCTCCTTACATGCTCAGGAGGGGGAGGATCCACCTACGTGATGATGAGATCAAAGCTGCTACTGGTGAGATTATTGCACACGAGGTTCTTGTCAAAGGCAGGAGTGCTGAGAGGTGGTCCATATTGTTGGTGGTGGCGGTGACGTGAAAAACGCTGCCCAAATGATTTAGGTGGTTGAGATTATCGACTGGAAGGAGTATCATAGGCTGGTCAGTCATCTCGCTCCTGAAAGTATCTATACTCCTCAGAGGTTTAATAGGAAGGCCGAGAGTGCTAACAATATATGAAGGGAGTAACCATATCCAAATTCACATAGAGCCACTCCACCTCAGCATCGTCTAAGGAGGTATACTCAAAATGTTATTACTTCTTCTCTGGGAAGAGTCAGTGGGGGTGGGGATCTGTTAGGCTGGTAAAGGAAGAACTCTTTCAACGACCTTGACTCCTTCCATATATAATTGAACATTTTTATGCAAACGAACAAAAAGTTCGGATCTGGTACGAGGGACGCATTATAAAGCGCAACAGCCTTGCCTTGCCAGACTTGCTATGGACGGACACAGGGAGCTATGCAAATTACAAGGACGTGCAGGAAAAATATTTTGAAACACTATATCTTCTTTACATGAAGATACACTTTTGGAAGGTGAAAATGTTGAATTACTGATAAAATCAAATGGCAGTTGTAAAAGTGCATGATCCGTATCCATCCAGTATTCTTCGTACTCGCAGTTTGGCTGAGATTGCATTAATATGTAATTATACCAAAAGACTACAAAAAGTTGCACATTCAGAACCTTACGAAAAAGAACTGAACTCGTTGCGGCTCACCTCGTAGGAAATTCTCGAAAAAGTTCCGTCTGCATTTCTTCTCCACTAGGCATCAGTACAGTCGCGTCAGCAAACTACGGAGTAGCAAACTGGGGAAATGCTGATGCTGCTGGTGGTGTAAATTACCCCAAATACCCAACCATAGTTTGTACTGCACTAAACTCCCAACCAAACGGATTGGGCTATAATAATAATAATAATGGCAACTAAAACTTTTCACTTCTTCCTCACCAGATACTATTCATTTTTAATGACGATGCTGATTCGATCTATTACCAATTTTTGATATGGTTGAATAAAATAATTAAAATCTAGGGTATCCAGCTTTGGCAAGAATGTGTTTGGCTTACAATAAAGAAGAAGAGTTTGCACCATACGTACGTATGCTGTACTGTGGCCAAAATTTATATGTGTATATATCCCCTGAATTGTAATCCCGAGAATGCTAAAGCTTTTAATAATCATTTTTATCCCATATTATTCAGTCGGCCGTTGAGTTCAGTTTAGCGTTCTCCTTTTCCACCAGGTAGTTTTGCTCTGACTCTTTTGGAGATTGGATCAAGTAGACACTTTTATGGACAAGTAGTAGTAGTAGTATCAGAGTCAATTACACATTCGATCCCATCGCCAAGAGTTCGTCGTATTGTGTTTTGTTCGGTGCGTGATTGACTTTTTTGGGGCAAGTTGAACTTGTGCAAGTAGTTGCATTGGGGAAATGGTATTTCCAAGTCCACTCTGTGAAGATATTGACCAGTTTGGGGCGATGATTGTGAAACGTGAGCCAGATGGAAATTTTTTCGTCACATATTTACTGCAAGGAGAAGTGAAATCTGGGATTATGTGGAATTCTCACATTAGCAGGGAGAAGGTCTGCTACTTGATTGGAGGTTGCAAGGATGAGCTTGATGAATTTTACTACCACCACAATGAAATTGGTTTACCACAGACAATTATACTGGATCTGATTCAGCTGGAGGGAGACATGGCACTTGCTAGACAGAACCTCAGTCCAAATATTGAAATTGATACACACGTTACAAAACTGGTCGCAGCGATGATAAAACTTGGCAAACGGGTGTCACTTTTGAATGAAATCATTGTAAGGTAAGCGAATAGTAAGGATGAAAATGAGCGTATTCAGTCAGATGTCATGGTGCATAAAATCTTTCTGGTTTCTCGTTTCTGATTCTAGCATTTTGGCCCGATAGCTGTCGATCTCAGACCAATACATCCACGAATGTGTCGGCTTGACTTTTAAATGATGTTTGAATTAATTTGAAATGAAATTGAAATAAATTTAATTATTAAAATGAGAGAAAGATAATGGGATTGTGTGGGGTAGTAGCAGTAGTTGTATTTCTAATAAGGAAGTGGTAGATAATGGGATTGTGTGGGGTAGTAGCAGTAGTTTTATTTCTAATAAGGAAGTGGGTGTAAAGAGATTGTGAGCTATAGTGGTTATAAGGAGATGCATAGGTTTAAGGTTGCGTTTTCAAGTTCAAGGGCACATACCCGTCTGCTCAACATTTTTGAGTTGTAACGTGAGCTCATAAAATCCCTACAAGTAGACCTTTTTCAGTAGCCCGGTACGTCAGTTCATTGACATGTTGTTTGCTCTCTCTCTCTCTCTCTCGCAGACTGCTGGAAATGAAAAATTAAAAAAAGGAACTCTTTCCCGTCAATGCTAAACAACCCTAAAAAATGAAACCCCTAACTGTGATGCAATGTGGACGGTGCTGAGAAAATGAAAACCAAAAGTGAGGAAAACCAGCGGACGGGATGTAAGATTTATTACATTCACGGAACCCGAAAAAGGCAGCAATAAAACAGAGCTTGCATTACTACTCATTCAGTTTATGAAAGGTTTCGTTAGCCATGACGAAGAAGAAGAACACGTATCCGTATTCATATGTGCATATTTAACACTCTTCCCACTCCGCTCATCCCAAGGCTTGGTTACATTCGTCGTATGTTAATGATTAAACAGGAATCTATTTGATTTCCACTTCGCTTCTAGTCTAATATGAAACCGGTTACAGGGTATGGCCATACCTTGATAATTTTGAGTAATCTTGTACTCACTCGTACCTTGATCAGTTGCTCCTCCTCCTGTGCAATTGAGCTCACTATTCACAGCTCAGCTAGCCAAGAAGGTGTATCCCTATTTTTCAATGTGAAGTGCGGATCCTAGTGAACGAGAATATCAAAATGCAAGAAAAATGCTTCATGCTCACGACGAATCTTTTGCTCTTTTTTGCGAATGGCGAGCACAGGGGTACATTGCGACAGGGTTTAGTTTCAGTCGCGTATCGTCGGTCGTTCAGTCGTAACATTACATCATATCGGAAGGTTGCTTTATATATATTCACGATTTTTGACAATCTGAAGAAGCGTATAGCACAAATAGCACAGATCAATTAATATCATGAATATTAGAAATCGTCGAAAGCAGGAAAAGCCACAGAAACTCAAACGCGCGTCAAACGGCAGTCCAAACGACAAAAGCATGAGTAGTGGTAATGTAAAAATTGTGAAAAGTGGGGACGGGGAGGAGCAGATATTGTTATCCCCAGAGCACCAGCGCCCTCGTGAACATATGGCGGGGGAGAATGGACTGGAACATAAGAAGGGAGAGAATTTGCAAATTCAACAAAACCACAAGGGAATCACGGGTGGAACCGTTCAGCAAAATCAAAAATACAACGATGTAGAGTGTGGTGGTGGTGGCGACGGTGAGGCAGAGAAACAAAGTTGCGTCCCTAACGTTTCCAGATTTAAAGAGGTAGAGTTTCCCGTGAATATTACTACAACAAGCAACGACGAAGAGGGCCGGAACGGACTACTGAAAATGTCAAGTACAGGTAATAAAATCATACAACTAGAAATCTAGTCATCAATTTCCAGTTTCATGTTGCCCCGGGGGAGAGAATTTTTTCTCGTATGCTGAGCTATTTAAACCTTAATGTAAATGGGTGTTTTGTGATAGTCACTGGCTCAGAAGCGGCGACCTACAATGACGACAAGGCGATTAAATTAATGCTAAGCAAGCTGCCAGCTGGAACGCTGGTGACTAGAATATGGTTAAGCCCATCATCCACCTTGCCGTCTGTCAATTCTATGCGTAACGATAACCAGGGAGGAGAAGGAGGGAATGACCACGATGGGAAACTGGCTAAGGCAAACAAAAAGTTACACGTAGTCGAGACAATCAATTCACAGACGGCTACAAGTTCTCCTCTTCTTGCTCAACTTGCACAACCTCCTCTTGTCCCTCCAATAGGACATTTACCCAGCATTTTATTTGGTCTATCAAATGATGAGTTGTAAAAGAATTTCGTTAGTTTACCTTGCCCATGTCTAAATGTACCTTTTCGCGCAGATTCACGGGTGGACCAGCTGCAGAGTCATCGCTGGACCCAGTTCCAAAAACAACTCGCTTCCGGAAAGAGCCCGGCGGAAAATTCAGGACTTTTGCTTGATGAACTTGCCGTCAGGCAAGTATACCCACCTCATGGACAAATACAACGGCAGCAGCAGCACCAACAAAGGAACGACACTGTCGATAAAAAAGGTCGACAAAAAAATGTTTGCCATTTAGATTTAACTAACGACAGTGAGGTGGCAGTCGATCTTTCCGCCTCCAATGACAGTATTGAAAAGTTGAGAGCTGGGTACAAATGTAAAATTTGCCTTAGACGCTTTACATCGTTTGCGGTGTCGAAGCTCCATTTACTCGTTCATAACGGAGCCTTCAAATGCAATGAATAGTAACTATATTACTAAATAAAATGCATTATGATGATGGAGATCCAGTTTTTTTGAAATTTAACACTAAACTGGGTTTCCCTTTTTATTTCTTGTTATAGTGGGTGTAAAAAGGGGTTCCCCACCGCACAGCTTTTGCAGGAGCACGAAGAGGCACATATAAACAAAAAATACTCGTGTGGATTTTGCGACAAGCGTTATACGAGAGTAGGGAATCTCGTTTCCCACGAATGGAAACACACTGGAGGACGGTCCTCAAAATGAGTAAGCTGCTCATTCCCGAATCACTTTTGAGCAGTCACATGAAAAAAATTTTCTGTTCAAACTATTTGTGATATTTAAACCTAGATGTTTTGTGTGACTGGACCACCCATGTTGCAGTGGCGTTTGTTTTAAAACCATTCTCATCACTGCACAACAACAAAAAGCACCACATCCACCAAGATGAGAGACGAGAAGGACTATATATGTATATATTTCAAAAATTCATTGGAATTAATAATAATGCAGTCAGACAGTGTACATGAATATATTATTTCATTGTATTTATTAAACACTTACATACACACGCACATTGCACGTTGCATTTAACTGGACACAATTCGAGCTCGGAATTTGCTTTCCAAAAAATGCACCATTTACGGTGGTCTGTTCAGGCTGCCACACACCTATAAACCACGTATCATTCCTTGTTTCTTAACCGCTGTCGTTATCACCACATTTTTTACAATTTTCATGTCTTTCGCTGTGATCACTGGTCTTGTGTTCCAGTGGTGGTGGAGGACCAGTGGATATTTACAGACAGTACATTGCATGTTATTACCATTCAATACCCATGCTAGCATTCAACATAGCAGTCATTTCATTAGCGGACCCTTGAAGCAGTAGCAGAGTAAAAATAATGAATGAGGAGAATTGGGTTTATGCGAGTCAGTCTCGTTCTTTCCATGGTGGGGAACGTACACTTCTTATTCACACTATTTCTCATCCTATACTTTTTTGGTTCTTGAAACAGGAGCAAGCTACTTACGCAGGCAAGCAAACAAAAATTTTCAACCAAGTTTCTCCAGGCTGACGTTCGAACCCTCGTGGAGTCAAGTTAGCTTATAGTAAGTTGCGCAACTTTTCTGGATTCTATCAACTCCCGTGTTGAAAGAAAATTCCCGTGTTTACAGTTTTGGTAAAAGTGGGGGTATTGTGCTACAAGTATAAAATAGTTTATAATTTACATATTTTTTGAGTACCAGTCGGCAGCAGTTCATCATCCATACTGTGAGTATCAGTCGGTCGGCAGCAGTTCATCATCCTTACCGTGAGTCTCAGTCGGTCGGCAGCAGTTCATCATCCTTACTGTGTGACTTTTTTCTTTCCACAATCCTGTCACTCGAGCAAGTATCATGGAGTGCTCAAATCCCATGTTAAATCCAGTGGTACGTGGAAGTTGGGGTAAAATCTCCGATTGATTATACCAGCAACGTGATTTAAAGTGTTTGCCTTTTGTTTGTCTGAAAAGGTTCTGGCTGGCATTGTTGACGCATATGAGCGAGATGAAGAAATTACGACAACGGACATTCTGCAGTTTCGCACCGTTTGTTCAGCGTGGAACATGGCGTCATCAAGGCCATGGCGTCGCATTTTTACACAGCTTATTGTCCATGAAAAAGATGACAGTAAACTGGACGCGGGTGTAACTTTGGAAAGTCTTCAGCGTTCCTCACACGGAAGAGTGAAAATAGGACTGAATCAACTACTTGGGCTTATCAAGGCAGCCGGTGGTGAAGGCAAACATTGTGGAAAGTTGTTTTGCAATTTTGAGCTTCGCAGGTGGACGTGTGATGTCCCACTTGAAACAAGACTGGAGTTTTGGAAAACATGTGGTCCTTGTATGAAGCGACTGTGTCTGGTGGACTGTGCACTCTATGATGACCTCGAGTTTTTCCGCTCCATTGTTTTCAGCTACACTCCAAATCTGAGAGAGTTGAAGATTCATTTACCATGGATGGTATTGGAACCGGGCAACTGGGCCCTACCAACACGAACACATTCGCCACAGACAAAGCTCGAGAAGTTGGAGATCATTTCATGCGCTTTTGTGAGCCCATCAGCACGTGCCAGGTGTTGGCCATTGCAGTGGAAGGAAGTCTTTCAGGCATATCCCAACCTCAAGGTGACGATTGGTGACATTTTGCCATTGTATACCTATTTACAACCGTAAGCCATAAACTACCACGTATTTAATGTTAACATTTATATCCTTGCAGACGCTGTCGTTACGCGATGGCCCATTGCGATATGCGCCAGACGAAGTCGTGTTTGTTGGTGATGCCGGAGAGGGTGAAGCCCAAGTGCCACAGACACTAGAGACAGAAACGATACTTGCTGCTATTGCAGAGGAGAGGAAGAGTGGATCTTTGAGGTCTCTTGTAAACATGGAGCTCATAATCACGTAAGAGCATAATCTTGGATCATAATGATTGTGGGCAGCTTCAAAAGTTTAACATGTTTGACAAAATCTTCAAGTAGTGCATTTATTTTTTGCAGGCCATTCCTGAAGCCAGCTATTGTTGGTCACTTTCGAGAGGCGGCCCTTTCTCTTGAAAGTCTAACCGTTCAAAGTGAACCTGGATCCGGCGAAGAAGTGATAAGGGAGATGTTGGGTGTATTTGCATCCAGCCTTCAGAGTTTGGAGTGGACAAGGAGACAAAATTGTTGCACGAGTGATTCCATCCCATTTCAAAACTTCCTCGAGGGGAATATTTACGAGAATCTAAAGAACCTGCGGTTTAGTAGATCGATTGCAGTGGATTTAAGTTTTTTACAAAACTCGCCAAATCTTGAAAAATTTCATATCCATCCAGATGAAGGCATATACGCACAGAAAGATGGAGAATTGTTTGAGTCTCCGTATTTTCTGCCACTTATCATGCCCCCACCGGAGAAAAACAGGCCTGTTTTTAGTAGAAGAGATTTTCGGATGACGAGCCTCACGGAGTTCAAGACACCATTCTGGATTGACGAACCTGAAAGCCTGTCATTACTGACAACTTGGTTGCCCAATATTAGTCGGCTGAGTGTCCCATTGGGCGTATATGCGTTTCAAGTAGTTTGTGTCGCTTGCAAGGACACCCTGAGAGAGCTTCATTTTCCTCCCGGAACAAGTATTGATGATGAGGACCTCACAGGAGTTCGGAGCTCCCGCTACCCGTGTAGACAAAGTCTCGTTAAACGACCAGCAAATATTTCCAATTTACAAGGTAACATTTCTAGTCCACCGTCTATCTTTTAATCCTGACCGATCACGTCTAATTGAGCTAGCTTTCTAACCCATCCGTTCTATCCATTCATAGGACTGGAGAGATTTTCCCACGGGATGAACAAATCCAGGAGCACAGGTTTCCGTTGGTCTCCTATGATTTTCACGGAACATGCCGTTATACATGGATTTCAACTTTTGCCAAAGTTGAAGAGTCTCCAGCTTTTTGTGGATGGTGAGGTAACCAAATACACTCGTTATTGTTGTTATTATCATCATTATTGTCTCACTATGCTACTTTCTACGATTACTGTTCTACACTTTGTCTAGTATGCTGCAGGAATCATCAGGTCCCTGATGAAGGAGAAAGTTCACTACTTGGAGCTATACGAGTTGAGGGCATCGACTCCCTATAAACCACGACGCGTTTAAATGACCTTTCTATATAGTAGTGTGGAGTACTTGGGGTAGAGTGGTTCCAACGGAAGGTCTGAATGGGATTGGGAATCACATTTTATTTACACATTACACCCGTAGCTTTATACTTTTGTAAGAATACTCTGACTTTCATTAAATTGTCCGTGGACGAATAAATATTGCATAAAGCTGAATTTTAGTTATCTTGTTTCACCATGTTGTGCATTGCATACATTTACGAAACGAGAGTGGAACTGCAAGATGGACCTCGAAGGACGGAATCACTCATCCGGAACGCGCAAGGCTCAATTTTGCACAATTCATTTTAGGCAACTTACGGATGTTGTTCATTCTGATCAAAAGCATTAAGCATTCTATTCATATTCAAAAGCATGGCTTTACAATCAATAAGAGAAAATAATGACAGGGTAAGCGTCAGGTAAAAATGATAGCAGCATCGTTACCCATAATTTCACTCTCTCTCTCCTACTCTTGCTTTCTTTTACTCTCACTCCCACCTACTCTTACTCCCTCCTACTCTTACCCTCTTGCTTTTACTCTCTCTCACTCTCTCCTACTCTTACCCTCTTACTTTCACTCCCACATACTCTCACTCTTTTACTCTCACTCTGCTCTATGGAAGAAATGTTGGTACTGTTGGCAATAAAAGGGCTTAGCTGATGGTTAGATAGCACAGTAATATTCATCATTTGTTCGCAGTCCCCAATTAGATATGGAGCCGTATGAGCTGCTTCTTCCAGAAGTAAGACACTGTCACTTCCACTTCCAGAAAGATTGTAAGGTTAAACCATTGAATGATATTAAAGTTGTGTCATTTTTGGAAAATGGTAGTGCTGGGAAATAATATTTAAAAGTGTAGAAAATCCTCAAGATTGGCTTAACCTGTATCGAACTTCGTCCCACTTTGAAGACATTGTTGGAGCGGATCGTACTACTGCACTATTTCCCCATGTTTGGCAATTCCATTTTACACACATTTCAAACACATTATTATATAAATTCAAAATTTACCATTATGTTTTTGCAAATTCTATCATAAGGTGCTTCCAAATCTCATCGATTATCTAGACCTTACTGAAATTACAAATTGCCGGCTGGTGTCCCCGTCATGGAAAAGGGTTGTAGACAAACTACTTGAAAACCTCGGCTCAGTCAACATTCATTTCGAACGGCAGTTGCGAGCATTCTACCACTTGAAAACCAATACTCATCTTTCCTCCTTCGTGGAGCAGTTTAGGACACATCCTGGGAATCCGTTTTTAGGGAGGTTTCTTTTACTCAAGTTTGATTATATGCTTAGCACACCAACAATCGATGAGTATAATCTTCTGGCGGATCGCCTGCTGGACAAGTTTGGACCCCATCTCAGAACGCTGCGTATTGAGCTTTGTGAATGCTACGAGAATAGTGTAAATAAGCTACAAAGCTACATTCAGTTTGTACCAAACATCCACTCACTTCAAATCCACCGTTTCAACAGTGAGCTTGGACGGAGTTTGCGTGGAGGAGATGACGAGCGGATTCCGATCATTGATGTTGTTCCCGGTCTCTCTCCACTATTAGAAAACTTAAAGTGGATCTCTTTTACGGGAAGTGGTGCTCGGGAGAGTCTACTTGGCTTCCAAAACGCCATGCTTGCAATATGTTGCAGCCGAGCTGGCTCGTTGAGAAGCGTCGACGCAATTGGTCTTCCTTCGGAGTTGCTAAACTACTCCAGGCTAGACTCTGTGAATACTACATTGGACTTGAATGACTGCCCCGCCATGCTACAAGCTCAAGCAGGGGAACTATCAAAGCTCGGTGTTCATTATTACAATTGTTTCAATGACAGGCCGCACAGTTTGTTCGATTTTGTTGAAAAATTCAGCACCACCTTGACTGAGCTAAATTTCAAATGTCCTTTATTGCATAATGTCTCTTTTAATCGGCGACTTGAGTCCCCGCTGCTAAAGCAGTTGACAATTATCTATCACTCGAAAATCACCCTTGATTTCCTACTGAACCTTGCAAACTTGGAGGTTCTGAAAATTTGCAATCATTATCCACTCGCGAACGAGAGGCAGGCGGGGCATGCTTTATTCTGCGCAATTGAGATAGTTGATGCGGAGATTACGCGGTGTAATTTATGGGAGAACCTTTCAAAGTTAACAAAAATCATTCTAGTGGGACATCCCTTTAGAGAAGGAGAACGACGAAGAGAATTTGTTATTTCAGCTATCAGCGTACGGAGCAGATTGGAGTTCCAGCGTCAACCAATTCGGCGATGTTAATGAAAATGTTATTATAGAGGCTTGCTGATTTGTAAAATTCAACAGGGATGAAATTATAAGATGCATGAGAATTACACAAAATTGGAAGAAACAATGCAAGAATAGTATTAATTCGTAGTATTAATTCGTGGATCGCTATCAATTTTTGCAAGGAGAAAGTAGTAAATCTTTATTGTGTATGTGTGCACATAGATGTGCCCAGAGAGAAGAGAATACAGGATGCAACAGAAAAACTTTAGTTTGATTGCTTCATGATACCTTGGGCCATGTACCATATAACCAACACGGTCATCCTTTTTCATTTTTCACCCTGCTCAACTGGATCCTCGTCTGTCAGTATTGGCCAGCTTGGATCAACCTGGTGACACTGTACATCAATGGAATGCAGTTTTTCAGGGGGAAAATGTCCATCCCAGCCCAATCGCAAATGTAATAATTGGTCCCGCATTTCCACATCTGCCTACAATAAAACCCGTAATTTATAATCATAAACGGCATATACCAATCCGGCACAATCCACAACATACTCAAATATACACTAAGGACACACTTTCATTCACTCATATCATACGAACCTCTCCGAACAAGGCAGTGAAAGTTGAGTCAATATTGCGTGCGAATAATTCCGAATATTCCCCTTTTACCGTCTTGACGATAGAATCAATCACGTTGAAAACACAAACCTTTATTTTGGGTTCCACCTGAAAGCAAAAGATAATGTGTGCAATGGAATTTTATTATTCGAATCACAGGACTCACAGGAATCTGTTTTCAGGAATTATAATATTCTTACCGTCAGTAAATGCTCTTCTGTGGCATTAACCAAATCACGTGCCTGTCCAATTGAATCCTGGGCAATAACGGTCAGAAGACCAATCACTGTTTCAGAGTCCCATTCCAACTGCGCCAGTCGTTTGCGAAATTCCGCAATGTCACTACTCATTGCAGCAGCAGCTATAAACTTTTTGCGGATTTTTAACTCTCGCAGATTTACGTTCACGTTTGAGTAACGTGGCTTTAGAATTGCACGCTATGCTTTGCAGCGATCCAAAGTGGAAGAAAGCTCGTTCAACACTAAAGCTGGCATTGTGATTTCTGTCAAGTATTTAAGGTCTTACAAAAATGGGTTTGGGGTATAGCTATAATTTGGAACTGTGTATAGCTCTGTGATATCAATGCATAGCGTATCACCGTATAGCTCCAGCGACTGCCTACTCAGAACTTTTCAGATAATATGGAATGGGCAAGTTGTCCACACTCAAGATATTGGTCTGAAATTTTCAGGTCTCAGCTCGGAGTTACAGTGAAGACAATGAAAGTGAACATGGTGAGCAAGGAGTTTTGCCAAGGAGTTCAACTTGACAAAATTAGGAATAATAGTGAATAATAGGGCACACCAAAGATAAGTAAATCTTATAGCGATGCAATTTACAGCTGCATTATTGTAGCAGAGCAATTGCGTGCAATGACCCCATCACGCATTTTCCTGGAGTGATCAAACTAAAATTACGAGTGAATTTGATTTTATTGTATCAGTGAATTCATACTGCAACTTTATTTTTAAGACTCAGTTTCCAGTTAATTAAATTGAGGTCCTCCACGATCTCGTGATGATTCAAAAGTCACAAGACAATGGGTCGGGCAGTCTTCGTTCAGAAAGGGCCAGGGTCTTGGCTTTAACATGTATCAAACAGCAAGAAATTATTCCAGCAAGAGTAATAAAGCCAGCCACCAAAATGCAAGCTTCAAGGCTGGGGTTTAGAAGATCCACCAGCTTCTGCTGCTTCCGTAGTCGCCGAGACACTTTGCCACATTCAAGCTCTGTCTTTTTCCGAGGATTTTCATTGCCATTTCAAATATGCCGTTATAAGAAAGAGCACCCCGACACAACTGAACAGTCCTGCTCCGAATATTATTCCCACTTTCATTTTGAAATGTAGTTGAAAACTTTGGAAAGTATCTCCCAAATGCACACTAACACGAGCTGATCCTTGCTGCTGCTCCTGCCAAGACAGTGTGCCGTTTGCGTAGCCGATTGTGCTCTTTTGTTTCATGTTTGGTGTCATTGCATAGTAATAAACTGGTCTCACACATGAATTATGTATTATTGTGAATAATTATTTACTCTGCATTTCATTCATCAACTCACAACAGCTGAGCTTTGTATCATTCAAAATAGATCTTGCATATTTTCTAACACTGTCTTGAACTTTTCACATTTACCCTCATCCAAGAATCTTTGAAATATCGTAGGAAATTGCAGACAAAGTACTGACGGTTGCTCCCAATGCTTCGCAACTCGCAACTCGTACAGCCAATTGGCAAATCCCAAAGCGATCTCCTGTATAATTGGCCACCATCATCAACGATTGAGAATTTACAATTCCATAATTCTTCTGAACTGGTCAACAATTATCCATTCAGCTAATCACTTACTTTCCAAGCGTCTCCGTAACCGTCCGAAAACTGTAACAAGCGCTGAATCCCATTAATTCGCTCCTCAATCCTACGGCATAGTTCAGGCTGGGGAACAGAGTCGAGTCGCAAGAGCTTTTCCCGTATTGCATGCAAAAGAACATACCACGCCGTCTTTTTCTTAATCAAACCAATTGTGTTCTGATCGTTGTCCATAAAGTATAAAACTTTTCCTTCAGTCCCGGTACCTGATCTTCTTACCTGAATACAAGTGTATCAAATTTCATATTAGGTACATCAACATATGCATTGCCAATTCCACGAATCACTTACCTGCTTACCTTCTGCATATAGTCTTCTATTATGCTTTCTACATTTTCCTGTGGACTGGAAACGATGATTTCATAGTCAACAGTTGAGAGTCCAAACTCGTTTGCCTTTTCAATCCCTTGGTGGACAGGTAAATAGCACAAACTGGTGGAGTTGAAACTCTGCTCTACATCTGGAATTGTCCAGCAAATGAATCTGCATAACATTACACTCCAGGTAAAGTTAAAACACTCAAAAATAGTAATAGTGGG
>JAANSN010004596.1:0-14599 GCA_036850665.1 Dicranocentrus wangi | reverse complement strand
TTTCCATGTGTCCCCCTTTCCACTTCGGATCACTAGTAAAAACCAGACCTGGAGAGGGATCAGGGCATCGCACATAATCATAATGATCACCGACTCGTCATAGTCATCATCATCATCATTCTTCTCCTCTTTTCGGCTGAAGCTGATGATGATGATTCTTTTACCATCGTCATCATCACGAGCAGAGCTTTTGATAAGTTGCATTAAGTAACTTCATCTGGGAAAAGCCCAATGTCAGCTTCAATAATCCCTAAATTTTCTCCAGCGGCTGTAATAAAGCTAATTCAATTTTTTAGATGGACCAAAACAACCAACCATGTCATCCAACCACCACCGTCTACATATAACCTTTTACATTTCGAAATATGTTTCTAGTTTTTCGGGTGAAACGTACTAGTTTTGCTCCGGATACAATTCTTCATGTTTTACAAGGCATCCCCATGAATTTTTTTTGTATTTTCCAGTGAAAATCCGGACTCTTTCAGGGAAAATCCTCCCCGTGAAAACATAATTCGGCGGACCGATCACCAAATTCCGAAAAGAGGAAGTTAACCTGTCATCTTGGCAAGATTGATCCTTTGGGATTTTCATCATCATTGATCATCGCATCATCCGGATCTGTCTGTCCCTGTCTTTTCCCGATTTATTTTCAATGCCAGAGAGGAACAAAAAATGGTGACGGTGGTGAATCCCACAGATATACACATTTTCCAAAGGTTTTTCGTTCCGATATAATTGCTCCCACTTCACAATCTTAATGTAAATACTTAGCTACTCCTTTCCCACCACCACGAGCGTCACATATCCCCAGACTTGTTTTGTATTCAGTGTGTCGGAGAAAATAATGTGGAAACGGAGAAAAGCTGGGGATGAGATACTGAGATGGTGTTCACGGAAGCAAGGCAGGCAGGCAGGTTTGTCTGAGTGAGCACAACATTTTTGCCTATTGTGTTGGATCCGATCAGAGTCAAAAAAATGGGAGGAAAAGCAATCCATCAAATCACAACATTGTCACGTTACAAACAGATACATAATATCATCATCAGATTTTATGCATTTCCATCCAAAGTGTGTAACTCGATGCTCATCTTTGTGAAAGTGGTTTCGTGTTCAATGTGTTCACTTTTCCTTATCGCCAATACCATCATCACTCTCCATTCAACCGGAATATTGCGTACATTGGCTGGAAGCGGGCTTATTCCTTGGATCAAATCAGTCAGTTTTCACAAGGAGCCAATGTATATATTTATTGGGAGTGATAGTGGGTAGTCAAACCACCACTTGATTCCGAAAAGCTGGCTATCATCTTCTGTGTACATTTTGTCAGATGGTGGTGGCTACGTAAATCCCTCAATGGAAATATTTTTTAAAATCCTTTTTCTCATTTTTATCGCAAATATTGCGTAAACACACTTGATACTCCACATCTGTCGCGGAATTGGATTTTTTTACAATCCCATTTGTCAATACGCTTGGGTGGAACGTGTGGTTGTAGTAGGAAATGTTTCACCTTGCCCCGTACACCCACACACTGCGAAACAGGGAGGAAAAATAGCAGCTCCTTTGTGTTTTCCTCAACTAATTATCTTGAGGCTCAACGAAAAAAGCCACTAATTTTCCAGAGTGGAGATTCCCGATCCACCCTTTTCCCGTTTCTCCCGCGGATCGGGAACAAGAAAAGAATCTGCTATGCAAATTAGCTCTAATCCTCCGGCAAATACAGAAGGGAAATTAAGAAACCCGGAAAAAAATTGTGATGCACAATGTGACAAAAAAAGAAGAAGAAATAAGTATCGTCTTTATTCAACTCGAGTCTCGAGGTTATTAGCTGGCTCACACAGCTTCTTCTTCAAAAGATACCGAATCTAAATGTATAATATCAGAGAGAGTGGCGACGGTGGTGGTGGTGTTTGGCGATGACATGATATTCTTTTCAAGCCTCCTCCCTTTTGTATACCCTCTCCCCACTTGATTTATTACTAATTATACTTTTCTCTAGAAAAAAAAATCTGCATTTTTAGATAATGCTTCTTTTGGTACAGCAGAGCTCTGTGCATAAGCCCTTGTAATATCTCCGGAAGAAAAAAAGCTGAAAAGGGGAGAGGCAAAGCGCATGTGATCGATACCATTCGTTCTCATTACTTGTTCATTTTCATATTCTTAAGGAACTAATTTAATTCCCATTTCTCACCCAACTACACCCATTACTGCTTGAACTGTAAAAAAATCAAAGCAAAAAAGCAATATCAGACAAGCTTGTGTAGTAAGTACCGCATTTCACACTTTTGTTTTCAGATTCAACAGGCAAAATGGGCTCATATATAAAAAAAGGAACACAAAAGTGCGATACTTTTTTTCCTCTCTCCGGAGCTCATAAAAAAGTCCATAAAAATCCCGTTCACAAGCTTGCTAATGGGCATTAGAATGATTTAATGACTTGTTTTATTTCACTTTTTACTTTTGGCTTCATTTTTTCCATTTTGCCAGTCTATTTGGTACTTTGTCTTCATTGAAAACAAAAATCGCAGTGATGTTATACGCGCTCACCCATCCACAGCCAATTAACTCTGGGGCATATGCATAATAACACATTTCTTTCTACTTTTGAGCTATAAGATTTTTTTATCACGTCTTCGGTTCTCACCCTCAAAAAAATAAAAGTGACTTCATCAGGAAAAAATTAGACAAGTTTTTGATTTCGCTTTAAGCTCCTTACGATTCTCGCCTCGCCATCCTTTATAGTTCCCTATTTGCACATTTCAATTCATAATTGATGACAAAACTGGCGGTGGTGGTGGTGTACAAGCAGGGGAGGCTATATCATTCCAACTAAACTACCGAGATTTTTCTGAAACCTTGAGCAGCAAATCCGATCATAACGAAGCTAACAAAAGGGAAAAAGTAAAAGTCATCTAGTTTCTCGTCTCGGGGATGACGTAACAACAATAAGAGCATCATCTCTTCATATAAATATCTTCGTCGAGTAATGACTGGCTGAGACTTGACACGCGAAATAATTAATGACGGAAGATGAACATGAGAAGTGGAATCAACTCCGTGGTGCACGAGGGTGGCGGTGGTGGTACACTCAGATCGTAAAAAATCATCATCCAGCAGAGGTATATTATGTATGGCAAAAGTGGCAACCCCACTCAAACTTGTATTTTTCTCGCTCTTTCCTCCTTGAAAATCCCTTGTATGTTATGATCTCTCTGTGTGTGTATAATCATAAAAACAAGAGCGAGTCAGAGAGATACTTTTATATCATGCTGATGATGAGAGTTCCACTCTTTTGTGTTTTCTTAGTGTTCTTCTCTCCTCCTTGATGCAGTTGTCATCATTCCATTAAGAATTACAAATGAGCTTTGCTCTCTCTCCTCCGATGCTAAAACTTGTGTTTCTGTTTTTGTACCAGTGCTCTGCACCGTATTAATGATGCTTTCTCCAGTAAAAACAGAGAGGAGGAAAAATAAAACAGAAGACGAAGGAACAAGTCGAGTGCACTCATCATCTCTCATCATCATCATCCCGTGTCATCCCTCATAATATACTTTTTGTCATTCCACACAATTTTATTGATAACAGACAGGAAAAGGTTGGAAAGCGGTTCCAAAAGGAAATTGCTGTGAGATATATGTTTGCTCTGATACTTGCTGACTTTTTATGCGGGCAATGAAAAATTACTATTATTATTATGAGCATTGTTATGCAAAAAAGAAAGAGAGAGAGAGAAAAAAGTTTTTGTTTTTTTGTTTTTTATACTCCTCCCGACTGACAGCTTTTCGACAAGATATCAAATGGAAGGAAAAAGGGTTAAATGATAAAGAAAGTGAATAAATGAGTCTGGTAAACATCAGTGGAAAGAGGGATGGGAAAAGTTTTGCTCTTCCTCAATGCTTACACAACTCATTAAGTTTAAACAATGGAGGAGTGTATGCAAATGAGACACAAGTTTATAAAAAAAATGGGCCGCTATAAGGATATCCTGAGTAGTTAGAAGAAAATGGGAGTTGTATGCAAAAATCATCATTTAAAAAAATTTCCGGTGGTTTATAATACACAAAGTATGAAATGAGTTGGAAAGCCAGAAAAGACAAAAGAAAAAAATTTATTATTGTTATTATGCGCTCTGAGCTATTTGGATCGACTCGGTTCAGACTCTTTCTCTTTCGGGATGACTAAATGACCATCATGTCTGGCTACAGAGAATAGAAAAATTGTGTACGACCGGATGTATATTTTGAAGTGGGAATGAAGACAAAAGGAAAAATGCGACACTGGCTCATTTATAAAAACCAAGACCACAAATGAATCAAGGGAAAGGCATTATGTCATCAGGCTGATACATCTGCTATTGTGTGCTTGTTCCCCATCCACAATGGGAATGTCAGGCCCTCATTTTTAATTTAACACTGGTCGACTTTCAAAATGAAAAATATGGTTTTTCTGAAACCAGCAGGGTTGGCCCTTGAAAGCAATTTTTCGGAAGGTGTCAATATATATTTAACATTATCTCCCTTCTAGCCCGCTCACAGTCCCTGCCTTTATCAATGTCAAATCAGTCGTCATCATGAATTTTAACGACGTTTAATGATCGTGTGTACCCCTTTCAGATTGAATTTCTTCAAAGGATTGATTTTCAATTTGATTTGGAACACAATGCTGCACTGTAATGAATTGAGAGCAAGAGGAAAAAACACGATGGGAGGTCTGTTTATAAAAATCTTTTTTGAGAAACGCTCACAAACAATCAATTTCACAATTTGATTGTGTATTGACAGATTCGAGAGGATGATAACTTGGGATGCTCTAATGTGAAAGGGTTATTCGATTTCGTGGTTTAAAAAAAACTTTTTGAAAAAAATGTGTTATTGCTTTATGCTAATAAATAAATGGGGAAAAAGTTTTTTTTTTAAATTTGAGAATGAAAGGGTTTGACACGACTTGTGGTTTATGGAGTGCGAACTGTATGATAATAGAAGCTGAGTGTTATTATTTGGTCTGAGCCATTTTAAAATTTGTTCTTACCCACACTCCAAAATCGTTCTAGAAGAGCAGGTACGAGTTAATTGAGAAAGCAATTAAGAAGTGTTAATGGTATCCCAGTAGGCGCTAAATGGGTCGGTTGGGATTTTTAAAACCTCGTCATCATGATGGGGTTTTGTACTGTCGTCTAATTTACATTTTAATAGTAACGTATTCTTGCAACCGTTTGAGTACCTACATCGACTTGCGTTTTCTCCAACTGTTCCCAATATTATGTGATGCAAATCCAAGTACCAACTCATAACATTCTTTTTTTTGGCTGTTTTTGTCAAACACGATATCATCCCAGTTTTGCATTCATCTCGTTGCGCTCTCCGCACACACATTTCAATTTAACTCTCTGGTCGTACATTTGAAAGCAAACAAAAATCCGGCTTTTCCGTCCTCCTCCATCATAAAAGTTAATGTTCGCTTTTACTCTTTGATATTACTACTACGGCGGGATTGATTTGTTACATTTCACTGGCTCGTTGCGCTGTATACAAATTTTCACCCTGCGATTTAAGCCCGTATCACATCGTAACTCTGCTCGTGTATCCCGCAATTCTATACAAATGGGACGGAATAGCGAGCAACCTTATGTGTGCATAATAATCATAATCGTAATCATAAATTGGGGAAAAAGTACGTGTGTTTGTTTGAAAAAAGGTCTGTCTTGAGTTGTTATGCAAGAGTGGAGCTGAGAGAGGATGAGATGTGTGTATATATTTGCGTGGAAGCAACAAAGCCAAGATTGAAAACCACACCGAATCATCCACCGCAAGAACATGATGTCATCATGTCCCACGTCCCACACGTCATGTCATAACCATCTCAATAAAATGTGGAGCAGATATAAACACACACACACATGAAATGCTGCTGGAGCAGTAGTAGTCGCAACTTGGATGCAATCAATGTGATTCCCTATAAAAGTGTATCAAAATCCCTCCCGCTGTGACCTTTATCCATTTCTATACTCATATCATTATTTCTTTGGGTTCGTCTGGATGCACCGCATATTTTCTAATCCCGAAAACTGTCGCAGCAACTGTTTCATTGCTGAAACACAATTCAATATTATTACGATTATTATACCCTTTTATTTTTTTAGTAGTGAAAACTGCACTAAGGCCGCGTCTACTTTGATGAAAAATCAAACAAGGAAAAAGTGTTCACTTTTATTTCATTTCCAGCACAGAGTCACGCTATCAGAGAGATTGAATTGAATGAAATGAAGCGATCGATGGTGCAATCTCTCCCTAGTTCCACCATTGAGCTGTGTGAAGCAATCTTTGAAGGAGGCGAGGAAGGAAATGAAATGAAAAAGGTGTTGTGCACTCTTGTCCAAAGTTGTAAACCTGTCACATAAACTGTGCCTGTGACCAAATAACCCGTATGCAGAATGAAATTGTGTGAGAGAGAGACAGCATCCCGGAAAAAAAGGTTTGTGCCGGCTTCACCAAACATAAATGTCATCAACACATGGACCGCTATGTTAGAGGGCAACTGGCCAAACTCGTATAATGCAAAAGTTGAAATCAAAAAGTGGCAGGCTCCCACCACCACCACCGTCCTCTCATCCCGAATCACTTTTCGGAATAATGGGACGTAATAATGTACCTATCATAATGTCATCAAGAGGATGATGTTCCATCCCGCGCGACCGAACCAAAAGACCAGAAGTGTTCCCCACCAAGAGACAAAAAAAGAGAGAGAGAAAATGTTGTAGTGTATAAAATGTAATTTGGACTAACAAAGATATCTGTGCCGCGGTGCTGTGCAAATAAGTGCTCATCTTCATATCATCATTGATTGAGCTTGTGTGTGCTGTGTGCACTTATGAGAATCCACCACCACTACCATCATCGCATTATATGTTCTCCCATTCCGGGATCGGGAACGAAGGGAAATAATTGGGAATAAACATAAATAACCAACGAACCTCGTCAAAATGTTTATGTTTTTCCTGCAACTGCTACTACTACTCCGCTACTCGGTGGCATTTGATGCAGACTTATTTATGTGATTTTTTTTCGAGTGGAGGAAAGGAAGAGANTCGAGTGGAGGAAAGGAAGAGAGAATATTATAAAGACGGAAAAAAGATTGACAGGGAGAGAGAGAGAGAGCACTGTTAACAATCCTCAATGTCGATGATCTCTTACTTCTTCTTTTTTTCGTACAATCATTTGCTCTTTTTTCTCTCTTTGGTGGTTTGGTTGCCCTTTGCCGGCAAAAGTCTGAGAATATGGTTGTGTATCTGTATGAAAGTTTGGCGATGCACGGCGCACAATATCAGTTTATGATTATTACCTTTCCGTCCTCCGAGTATCCGTTCCTTTTTTCCTATGAATGGTGAATGGAGAGCATCGCGGTGATCACATCACACAATCGTCATCATCGTCGTCATCATATGCTTCGTTTCTGTTACAAGAGAATCTCTCGTTCGCTGTCCTTGAGAATAAAAGGAAAAGCAATCGAGAAAAAAATATATATAGTGAAGACAGAAAAGAAAGAAAAAAAGGCACATAATCGTAACTCTTCTTTGTCGGTCCGCTCTTTTCATGATGACAACGACGGTAATGATGATGCAACTGTGACGAGTCTCTCTCTCTCTGGTCAAAGCTTTCTTTTTTTATGTGCACACACACTTGCTATCTTAATATGCCTTTGATAATAGAAATAAAATAAAAAAAAGTTTGCTCGCAGTTTTCTCTCTCTCTCTCTCTTGGATATATTTGACCTTTTTTGTCCAAGACACTGTTGTGACCATCATCATCATCCCGAGTAGACACACTCTTTGATTCGCATTCATTTAGCTCGCTATCACCAAAGCTGCTGTGTGAATTACAGATGAAAGAAAGATTTTCTCGGACGACAATCGGTGGATCGTTTGCGCCAGCAGTTGTGAGAATGGTCCATGTGTGATATTACTACAACTTTTGATTATACGACAACAGTGAAATGGTCACTTTCCCCGGTGGCGATGATGATGATGATGATGATTCCGAAAAAAGACTGATAAAACTGGATGGGCATTCATGGTGTTACTACACTACACACGATACTAAACTTTTTCCTTGGAATTTGATTGCAGGCTCACAGTGTTCTTAAATGTCATCAAAAGAAAATGAATCTGCTATATAGTTTTCGCTCCTTCCTCCAATGATTGCTTTCTTATTTCCCGTCAGTTATTATTACTCACCACGCTTATCATGGATGTATTTATCCCAGTGAATTACATACAACGGGAGGCTTAAGGACTGAGGTGCGATATGGACGAGTCGAGGGCAACGTGAGACAGTTCAGTCTTTTTCCCAAATGAAAAGGGCAATTTTCGCTTGCAATTTAGCCCCCAATTTTTCAATCCTTCAAACCCCTCCTCATCCTTTCATTTGTAACCCTTCTTATCTTCCGCACTGGGACAAATAAACAAATGACTGTGCAAATTGGATAGGCTAACCAATCCATTAGCTTGACCTGCCGCTGGTCACCCACAGTTCATTGCCTTTTTGGCTTGAACCCTATATACACTCGGCCAGCAACGAGAAACCTTTTCGTTTTGCGTAGACATTTCCCAGGCTAAAGAGGATGAGAGTGGATGGAGTCCGGGTTGTAGAAAAAAAACTGAATTTTTCATGCATGTCCATCTAATTCCAACTATTTATACCGAAAATGGGGTATTAACCCATCAAGTAGATAAACGTTGTGAAAAAAACAACCCTTTTCTCCTTGTTTAACCTCTCCTGGGAAAGAGCGACTGAGGGAAAAAAATGGATGTGGATGGATAGTTTGGATCAGCATTACAAAGTTTTACCTTGAAGCCCTCTCTCGCTCTCTGTCCACCGTCCTCCGGTCCTCTGTTTACATGACATTATCTCTCCCCGCTTGGCTTCCTCCTTCTACATCAAGATACCCGTACAGCTTGGTCACTTACGGGCGTATAAAAAAAGCGTGGTCAATCCAATAAAATAATGGGTGTACTACGACCCTCTATATAATATTTGTAGCTAATGTACGTGTAACAGGCCTGTTTATTCCCAACAACGAACCCTGTATATATCGCTAAATGAACTTGTCTATTTTCTCTGAAGGATACAAATCGTTGGGAGACGGAACAAGAAAAGAATTTTTCACTTTTTACCCTTTTTTCCTCCTTTTCTCGGGGCTGGTCCCACTCACAGTCAGTCATGCATTACATCATCAATTGACTTGTAGCGTTTTACGTGCTTGTAACAAGTCTTTGTTATATATTGACTTGGGTGCACGCACCCATACAACCATATTATGCTCCAGTTGACTTGACTTTGTCTTCTTCTGATACGGATCTGCCTTCTCGTTCATTTTTTTTCTCATCCACTTCAATTCGTCAAGTGACCGGTGAGTTGGATGATAAATCAAAAAATGCACCCGCGTGGATGTATATAGACTGCACCTTATAAACATCGGGTTATTATAACGGGTTGAAATGGAAAATTGGAGTTTCTTGTACAGATAGAGTAAAAATCCCTTTTAATCTTGTTTATGGACTTTTTCTGGTGGATAATCATGTTGATGCAGACAAGAACGGATACATACCGTTCGTACCAAACAACATTTTTAGCGGAAATGTCCCCTTAGGATTCAATAATATTATATATATATATTTTGATAAATAGTTAGCTCTTCTGCTTGGGTGGTGATGATGATGATCGGCTTGCGCTCAGATCGTTTTAAGTGACAGCAGGTCTTGCTCGCTGGGATCCGAGTGGGTACGTACATCTTTTTAGCCGATTACATTACTTTTAATAGGATTCCATCGGGTAGATCTACACACCCCCTGACATTGTTTTTTAACAATAATAAATGATGCAACAAGAGCGGCACGCAGTTTGTCAAGATGGACAGGTCACGTGCGTCCAGTTTGTCACACATTTTGACATTGACACTTGACGTCACTTGGTGATCAGAACTGTTAATCATTACGCTGTTGAGACAATAAAAGAGACTCGCTCTCGGGAAACCCTTTTTCTTTGGAGCGTGTGCTGCAAGAACACGCTAAGAGGGAGTTTTAGCTCCCTGTTTTGTTCTCTTTACGGCCACTTCTTCACTCTGATTGACAGAATGACATGTTTTTTGGCGGATGTCACACGATATGATTAAAGCCAAGGAGCAGTTAAAAACTGGAAACGGTTGTGTACTTTGTGTGTGGCCACACGGCTGCGATTTCATTCCCTCTTTCATGCATTCTATCTAGTAGTATCGTGCGTGGAATAAAATGTAAAATATTAGCAGGGGCATATAATATTCCCCTCCCTAAAAACATGTCCTCATGCAGTCTCTCATGGGAAATAAATGTTTTTTTTAGCAATATTGAACAAGAACCAATCAAGCTTGTTCAAGTTCATTAAATTTTAAACGCATTTTACTCTATCTCTCTTCATGTATTTGTGACTCGTCTTTTGTGATGAGCGTGCGGTCGTGGGTGCGCTTTGCTACTTTTTGAAATCCAACACCGGATATTATGTCTGATGCTTTCATCAAATGTCACCGGGAAAAATCAAGGAGGTTGGGGAAATTCTCAGATAGCAGTCCAAAATGCATCTACTTTTCAAATCCTGCATTATCCCCGGAAATAGAAGCTATATGAGATGGAAACTTTTAGGGCGCAATATAAAAAAATGCCTTTGATAACAAAAAACAGTGTGGTGATAGCAGTCAAACCTACGACGTGATTTATGCAAACGATACTTCCTGTGCTCGCAGCTTCCACGCTGATATCACAACAGTTTTTTATTCATCAGGAAGAATAATGCGTAGATATCCTGAGAAGGGCTGAGAGTTGACGATGGGATATCTGGGGCGTAAAGAATTTTATTGCTACTCTACAATTTACCACATTTTTTGAGGAAACCCATATTTTTTTTCGAAAAAGCTGAAAAGTAGGATTGTGTGCACAGATTTGGGACTCGAAGCCCTTGAAGCAATTATACCCTTTTAGGCTGAATTAAACCGTGAGGCTACAAATCTTGGAGTTCTTTTGTCTCTCCGGAAATGCTAGCTGTGGGAGCGAACAATGTCGCGGACACTTTAGGATACACATTGCCCCTGTTGGACTCTGTTTTGGGATAAAAGTTCATAAAACCCTGGTTTCAAGTGGTCAAAAAACGATTTAATGTGTAATGGGCATTTTCCGCTGCCCGGATCTAGATGAGTTGTTTATGACTTTGGAGAAAGGAAGTGAATATTGGAGGCGTGCTATGATGATCACTCTGTATTGTGGTTTATTTATTGGGGCTATGCAATTGCCGGACCTTTCTGCTGCACACTTTATACTTTTTGGTATATTATCAGCTCTAGCACTGATTGAGAGTTTAGAATTTAAGATTTGCCACAAGTGAAACACAAGTGACAACTTTGTAAAACTCATAAAATGCTTAGGCGACTCATTTGCGTGATTTCCTGACGAAATGTTGAGTCTGAGTGAGTCATACAATATGTATATCAAGTTCACTCACATAATATACACAATCATATACACGTGTACAACCCCAGTATTGCATTTGAGTTCCTCAATTCTCTGTCCGTACTGGCAGTATCCCACACGATCGCTCCATCTGGGAAGGAACGGGATACTGAAGAAGTAGGGACGTAGGGGACAGCTCAACTGGTACCGTACTCGATCACTGGGTCTCGCCAGTCTCCTGCACTTTGTATACTAAACCAGTCTCACTATCACTGAAAGAAAGACACAACATAGACACAACAATATTATGTATATTCGCCTTTTGTAATCCTAAAAGACCCATATGCTTAAGTATTTCTCAGATAAAGCAAATCCGTACAGGAAATACATGGCATGGTTCAACAACCAGCATCGCATACAAGAAGTAAAGCCGCAGCGATTAGAAACAAGGTACTTTTAATATTTACAAAGTTTCACAGTAAAATCAAGGATAAAGTGCTTGTCATACATTTTCTAGCATTCCATTCATCTGTAACCAAATCCAAGCTGAAATATTATGAAGTCACTGTGTTTAGTCACAAAAGGCCTTTGTTTATTTGTTCCTGTGTAATAAAAAAAAGTTAAAAGTGGAACTGCATACGACAAATACATGTTCAACTCTTTACAAAAGATAACACGCGTTGTTTGTAAACGACACGGGACGATAAATGTGCATGGACAATTCTTTTACGCGTAGGAGGGTAATGTTGTCCCTGTGAGTATGTATTCAAAGTCCATGTTGTTCATATAAATTTAAAATAATATATAAAATTCGTGTGTTGAGCGCATTTCCAAGTACACATGCATCGACTCACAAAAACAAGGAACAAGTAGTACCGGAATACGGTTTCACACTTGAGATAAGCTACCCCATAATATACCCGCTTCCTCTCTATTAATTAATACAGATTACAGTTTCATCCTATTTACCAAAAATGAAAATTCGAGAGTACCATGTCACAAGTGAAGTTTCATTGAAACTAAATAGCTGCTTATTTATCCTTCGCCACACATAGAAAATAGGTGTATATAAACACTTTGTCAGTGTCCTTCACATAATGCAAATGTTATTGTAAGTGTTGAGTGTTGTATGAGTTATGACCATGTCACAGCAGTTTAGCTTGACTCAGCGTAACTCACTCTGGGCTGCCGTGGTATGAAGTAGTCATTAAATAGAGAACCGTTGGCGTGTATTGTTTGCTGATAGCGTTTCAGTCCATGTCTAGCTGGATATTATATGATTTTCATTATTCAAATGGTCTGCTACTTACTATACTCCTCCTCACTATGTTACACTAATTACTATTCTTGGTGCTCATTTTCTTACTGCAATCACCACCACAAACTTCCGTTTTGTTACTTATGCCGTCCTGCGTTTGTCCAGCCTATTGCCCATATATACCCCGATTGTGCACAAGTGTACTTATGAATGCTTTAATAGTGTAAAACTAGGAGTATAACTAGAAAACTAGTCCCCTAAATGCATTGCGAACAAAAAAAAACTTCAATTTCTAGAATGAATGGCTAAATAGGAGTAAGTAAGTAGAGTGTTTAGCGGTATGGCATTATCTGGGTGTGAGCATTTCGCAAATACTTCTGACTTGGAAATAATGAAGGTTGGGAATTTCCATGTAAAACCGTGCAAAATTTACTTTAAGGATAAATTCATTTGAGAGGTTGAGACTCATCCGTATATTCTCTCGGTGAAACTAGTTTCTTGGGACCCTCATCGATTTTTGGAGTGAAAATGTAAAGTGTGAAATTGTAAAAATAGTTTGCCAAATGCGCGTATTACACTTGGATTGCATGTAAAACAGACTTAATGAACGGGGTCAAATCAATGAAAATTAAGAAAATGGATAGCATCCAGGTTGGAGCAGATTTCTTAGGGGACATGGAGGTCACCCGGTACTCTTCATCCTCGAAAAAGAAGTCGGAAGCTATCATCTTGTCGTTTAAGGTTGAGACTTATGAAGTGATTTGCAAAAACGCAAAGACCAGCAAAATCGATTCGTACGGTGAGATTAAAACACTCCATGTCGTGGTCCATTTGACAGACGCATTTTACAGGAATGTTTTTGTAATGTTTCGCTTTGCAATAATTTTCAGTGAACTTGTTTGAAGTGAAGGAGATCAGACCTGGAAAAAGTTACAAGGATTTTGAGAGGTCTGCTCCGGAAACAAAAAAGATTGAGAGCACAAGATGCTTTACGATATTCCACGGAATGGAATTTCGCCTCAAAACATTGTCCATTGCTGGTAATCTCTATAATTATGTCACGTGCGGGGAAGCATTAACTATTTAACCTATAAATATGCTTTCTAACGACAATTTAACAGCTCAAACAAAGAAAGAAGCCGAAAATTGGATGAGCGGGATGAAATACATGATACAGAACTTGCCCACGACCTACTTGGCAAAATTAGATATTTGGTTTTTAAAGCAGTACGAAAATATGACAGAAGCTACCAATCAGCATTGGTTAGTTTGCAACTAATTTAAAACACATTATAAATATTGTTGTAAAACGACGTAAGCGAAGTAACGTGTATATTCTTCTTTAATGATTTTATGCAGCATAACTTTAAAGCAAATGAAGGACTTTACGAACCGAATTAGTTATAAAATTTCTACGGGGAAGTTAAAGGAGAAATACCTCAAGGTTCAGGACGTGGATGGGTCTTGCAATATTTTAGGATTTAACGAGCTCGTTAGAGAGTTTCTCCATGATCAGCAAGTAAGACGTCGTTTTTTACAAATATTTAATACCAGAATTACTAGGAATAACTAAAGGTGGTTTTTAATTGGCGGGTTAACAGATATTTACAGATTGCTTCGGCAAGTACGCGCTAGGCAGTAAGATCGACGTAAATCAGTTCCAAGAGTTTCTCCAGCAAGAACAAAATGAGGTGAAGTATTCAGATTTGATTCCACTATTCTTCCGGGAATACGTGAGGGGAGGAAGCAGGACTGAACCGTACATGACTGCTTATGAGGTATGCCCCTGGAACAGAATGTTTGTGAGCTTCAATGATTTCTTTCATTCCAGTAGTGGCTTCAAATTGTTATCGTTTGTTTGCAGGCCGTGG
>JAANSN010004595.1:0-14600 GCA_036850665.1 Dicranocentrus wangi | reverse complement strand
CACTGGTATGCTTTTACCTTATTGTTTGCCATTCACATCTAGGAAGAAATGTATTATTCCATATCCCCAGCTGAAAATTCGCAGTCTTACTCTCCGTGTGTCGATACACTCATAGTATAGAGCATGTCAACTATACTTATGCCAATCCAAGTTTATCAAATAATCCACACAAACAAGTCAGCAAGGAGTCAGTATAATCTTACAATGCGTATTTCATTTCGTCATCATGATATAGGTTTTATGTCTTGAATGAAGTTTGACCTACTGCGAATTCCTTGTACTACATTATAGTTACGAAGTAAACCCAAGATTTGGGGAAATGGGAATATTCTTGGTGATTGGGAGTAGGGAAATGAGACTAATTCGACACCTACCAGGTGGAATAAAATGCATAATGTGTCCAACAACTTTCACCTAGTTGGAAATGCGTCGAAATACTTGGTATACCAATACGGTATGCGGATATCTATAACTATAACCTAAGCTTCTGACTTATTCATTTACGGGGCAATAGCCCTGTGATGATGGCGGAACAGACTTCATAGTTTGGATCAATAGATTTAGTTCACATCCGCATATTACTATTTCTATCTAAAGTACAGAGTAATAAGGTCAGACTGAAATGCATTACAAAATTTTAGAATATCAAATTTAATTAGTCTCTAATTATATACCAATTAAATTACTCAATGGAATGGAGCAGCCACCTTTTATATTCACGCTTTATTATCACACATCCTTTTACCAGTCACCGCATGCCTCTCCTTTTATCTTTTAAGCCCATTAGCCAGCACATTACATAATATGCAAACCAATGCACTCATCATTGGATCGCCGGACCGAGTAGTCAAAACCTATCAAGTCAAGCAGAACTTATGTGAATGTGTACTACTCGCTGCGATGGACTATATTATGGATTTACTTGTAAATCTTGCCCACACAACTGCAACTCATTTCCTCAATCATACCCAGTACCAGGGATGCACTAATATCGTGCTAAGAATGCGGTACTCGTGATAAGAAGTAATACGATACGACTCGTGACTCCCATTCATATTCATTCAAGACGCGAAATAAATACTTAACCTGCACTGACTCTCACACTTCTTCTTACTGTAATCTCTCCGCTTACTTGGTAAAACAAGTGGTACAGGTTACGCTATTACTCGGTAGAAAAAGTAAATGAACTTGGCCATTGAAATGCTTACTCAGTATAAGATCCAATGTATGAAATGACACATTCCAATGAAATGGGCTTCCTATTTAAGCCAAAGAATCCCGTTTTCCCCATCATTAGCTTACACTGAGCATTTGAGTTTAAAGCTGGGACTGATATCAAAAAAAGTATAATTTGTTGAATTTGAAACAAAAATGTTTGAAGGCCAATTTGAAAATAATGCGTCCCCTTGCTCGAAGGAGCTGGAGGATTCCATTCTCAAAGGCCTCGAGCGACTTAAAGGGGAGCTGGAGAAGGAAGAGGGGCTCCTCCGGGATATTACACTGGCTGCTGACATCTTTCAGAAGAGCTACATCCAAGCGGAAACCACTCGGGGTAACTTACAATTAGCTCGATGCACTAATTATAATTGTGTTGTAAATATTCTAATAGTGAAAGCAAAATTACCCAAGTTATTGAAACTCCTATTTTTCACAGAGCATTTAAGAGTTTGCAATGGGGAATGGTCTCAGCCGGATACCATTTCAAACCTCCAAGAAAGTTTAAAAGGGGTTGAAGGTCAACTTCAAGAAAATGTATGTAAAAATATGCAGCTAATCTAAATTTTTTAAAATGATTTTTTGATTTTCTAATTTTTTATCACGTAGAGACATCGCGTCGCCGTTTTATTGCACAAACTGGCTCATTCAGTGTCAGCAAATTTGTCGTCCTGGGCATCCCTCGAAACTCGAGTGAGCAGTGCAATCCAAACTTGGAAGTTTGAACGGCGGCGACACTTGGCCACTTCCGGTAGCCGAGTTGCTCCAACCCTGTCGTCCATCCCATCGCAGTTGCAAAGCTGGTGCGAGATGCTGTACGAGCTGATTATGACCATAAATGGGCAACTAGGAAGAACACAGGAACTTCTTCCCGCAGACGGTCCGCTGGGAATTGACGCCACCTTCATATCACCGCTGATAAATCAAGCGGGACGGTGTATCGGGAAACTGCTGAATGACTGCTTGATCGTGGAATCGCAGCCCCAAGTCATTCGCACCAAGACTCACTTGAGCAAGCCCATCCTCGCCAGTTTTATTATTGTAAGTGGAATGGAGGTTCCACCGGGGGTATCGCGGTCCTTTCGTGTCCACCCAAATTATTACAGAGGAGCAGGCGAAAGCTCTACCAATACCGAATGGAGGGTCTGCTCCGCTAGTCATTGTAACAAAGGGGGAGGGTTATATGACTCGGAAGGGTAATAATCGGTTCCACGTGGAGCTAAGGGGGATGATGGTTAGTCTCCCGGAGAGGAGGTCAACCAGACCAAGGGACTCTTCCGAGTTGGTCCATGAGAGAAAGTTGTGCATATACGTTAGTTGTACGGTGCGTGTGGCACAGTTTCAATTTCAGGTGGGTACCATAAACTAATCTTCGGCAGATGGGAATTAGCATTGCGTTTGCAATGGAACTCTGCATTTTAAAAATAAAAATTAACTAGGAATTTGTGTTGTTGTAAACTCAAGTAACGCGACACTAAAACGCGGAGTGAAAAATGCAGAATGCGGATATTCATTTACAAACGAGAAACAAGCTCATAATTTTGACAAAAATTTGGCAATAAAATATTTCAGCTTTACACAATATCAGACCCAATAGTTGTCATCACGCACGGGAGTCAGGCAGCCCTCGCACAAGCGACAATTGCCTGGGACTATGCTTTCGGGGAACGGGACAGGACTCCATTCCACACGCCCAGGGAGGGAAGCTGGGAGGATGTCACCCAAATCCTGCAAAGTACATGTGCCGACATTACAGAGTGCAATCTGACAGCAGGGAATTTAGCATGTTTAGCAGGCAAGGTGTTTCGGTAACTAATCCAAAAATGAGCGTCTCCAGAAACTATAATGAAATACTTTGAATTTTCTAAATAATTTTCTGTTTTTTTTTCTCCAGAAATCACAAAATTCCACCCAATAGCAGGATTGCATTCCACCTGTTATGCAAAGCGACTTTACCCGAACGCAGTTGCTCATTCTGGACATGGTTCTACTCGGCCTTGAAGCTAGTGTCGGCTCCGGGTCCCCACCAGAGACGGTCTCAAGTGCACGAGTTCTTCAAATGAGGGACTTATTGTCGGGTTTATCGACAAGGAGGAAGCGGAGCGGATCCTGCAACCTTGTCTCCCCGGAACATTCCTGCTCCGCTTTTCGGACTCTATTCTCGGGGCTTTATCCATCGCACTTTTGGACAAGTCAGGTATTCAGTCAGGGGTTAACATTTTAACCCCTTCTTCTTATTTACTTTATATGGAGTGTACAATTTTTTCTAAATTCCCCTCAGGCTCAGTTATACACGTGGACCCCCGCTCGCTGGATCTTGATAATCTGGCAACGCAAATCAAACCTGTGGACAGATATCAGTTTTTGATGAAGAGGGAATGTGGGGAGCCCGTCCATAAGGACTCCGACTCGGTGTTTGGAAAATTTTCAGTACCCTTAAAAACCGGGTACGTACCCTTTCAAGGTGCGCTAAATAACTGTGAGCATGTTACCCAAGATGATGATGGGGATGATGGTGATGATGATGATTCACTTATGGAACTACAACCTGAACCTGTTTCAAGGTTTTGGGCGGGTGGAGAGTGGACTATGACGGGAGAGAACTTGAAACTGTTGTAGCGCATTCCAAGGATCGCAAAATTCGGAATAGTTGTTGTAAAAAGATGGTAGTAGAAGTTATGCGTAATGTAAGTTTGTTAGTATTACTCTGCTGAGTGCCGATGCATGTCTGGTTCGATAGGAAATCGCAATGCAAAATAGATGTCACGCGACTACTTTTTATACACATAAAATACACAGGAATTATTACAAATATTGCAGGCTACTTAATATTATTGTCCATTTCATTTAACCCCAAATTAATAAAAATATCAGCAGGGTGACGTTTACGGAACCTCGGCTGAAAACGCATAATATTTTTTCAGTACTTGTAATCCTGTATAATACCTCGTTGTTACCATTGCATTGGTGCCATAAACAAAGGGACATATTTTACGGAATTATTGTTATTGTTCTCGCGAAATTGAGTTATGATTGTAAACATTTTTCCTATAAAAAGACATGAATGGAATGAAACTGGCTTCCATTTCGATATTAGTCTTGCATCTTTAGCAACCAACATGTTATTAGAAGCAATAAATCCAGCAAGAAAGCGTGTGAATAGCACAAACTGATATTCTGTCAATGCAAATTTTATTTGCATCATTTTATCATTATACTGTTACTAGTAATTACGATTTATTATGCTGGATTAGGATCCAACTATGACTACACAGGAACAGTGAGCGGCGACTATTCGAAAACTTTCCGTTCCTGGGAGATAGTTGGTCGTCAAATATGGATGCAATAAGTATTCAATGAAATTTTTATAAAATGAGTGCAAGAACGAAAAACAATAGTTGCCCCGCAAATACACGTAATCTCAATCATTCTTCATCGCAAAAGTTCAACACAACAAAATCAAATCATTGCCCAGTTGTTTCAGTGCGGGTTTATTTTTCAATTCCATTCATTCATTTCTATTTTAGCATCTCTGATCACTGTCGGAAATTGAAACTGCTCTTTCGCTGATGACCAGATTCACCAAACGACCCGTTTACAATTTTGATAGGAAAGCTAGGGATAAATTGAGTTGAATTGAGTTGCTTGGTGGAAAAAGACACATATTTAAAGTGATTTTGCTTAAAGTGAAGTGAAGTAAAGTGATTTAAAGTGAAGGACATTGCCGAGGGGTTTAAATTTCTTTATTGTTTGTTTTTAACGAAACATTTACTTAATATATTTAAAATTCAAATACGCTATCTTTCTTTTCGGGATGTCCATCCGAATGATTTCCGTCAAGTATGAGAGCCCAGCTAACAACACAGCGCCGAAATAAAGGAGCCACAGAAACCGGAGGGAGAAGTTGTCAACCCCTCTAAATTCGGATTTGAAATTTTGACCTTGGGCTGAGGATCCAGGGTTCAGTCCCAATTTTGAAATGTACTCTCCTTCCACATATTCCCTCCATCAATGCCTCCCACCTGTAATACATCCCGGATCCAACCAAAGCTCCTAAATCCTTGCTAAACCTGTCCGTGAAGAAATTACGGACTCCTTGGTACACCCAAAGGTGGGAACCAATGAGCCGATTGTCTTTCCTCGTCTCAATAAGGTACTTTCCACTTGCTTTGAAAACAGCTTCAAAAGGGACCAGTGGCGTCCATTCTCTTGACTTCCGGGGAGAATCCCACGGCTCAAGTATTAGCTTCCCGGGGTCACTATGAGAAATGAGGACGAATCTGCTCACCTGCTCGATGTTCACACTTGTCACATTGCTCACCAGTTGGCGCAAGTCATACTCGTAAAGGAGCTTTGTGGCTTTCACCAGTCTGGACATGATTTTGGAACTCTCGTTGCTCTTTGACATTTTGGAAAATGAGTCGTACTCCTCGTACGACACGAAAATGTCATAATCACTCCCACGCTCAGCCACAATTTCCTCCAAATCCGGAGAAACTTGTGGAGATGATTCTGATACTAAAAATGCGTACAGATTGGACTTGTAAGCCAGCCTGAGGTGGAGGGTGGGGATCACCCAACCAAAAATGACCGCGTACAATGATAATAATCGCCTGCCCCTCCAGCAATTTTTCACAATCCGCTGTTCAAACAAAATGCCGAGAATGTAGGCCTCTTTTAAATTGCGCCTGACCACCATCGAAGTTAAGGACAGGATACAAAACGAGAGCAGCAGTGCTTTCCACACAGGTGGGGACAGGGGACGGACCATGGCGGCCGTGTCAAACTCATTGCTCACCAGTTTTTTGTTAACAAAAATCGAATACTGAAATCCTTGCTGGCGGGCGCCCTGGGACATGTAGACCCTTCCTTGTGTTCCGCTTAGCAGGACATTGTGCGCGTAGTGCTGCTCATGGGGGGGAGGGGACCTTTTGTACAATGGCAGATCCAGGCTCGCACTCAACATCCAGCCTTGTTTATCGGGGAAACCTCCCGAAAAGTTGTACTTTTGGAGAATGGTCTGGTAGAGGCAGCGCTCTTGGAGGTCCCGCTTTCGCTGGTCAACCCCGTCCGTGTCCCGATAGTTCACGCCCAAATGGCTAATGAACTGAGATAGACCTTCTGAAGTCGCTCCACATAGGATCCCTCCTTTCTCAGGGGGATTAGTGGAGGTGGTGGCACTGCTGCTGGACGCTTTGGGATCTCCAAACACTTCGATATTTCCATACAGTTTCCTCCATAAAGTGTGAATAGTAGAAATGGTGATTTGCTCGGCTCCCAGGTAATCCTCCAGATGGAGAGCGACTGCATTGGTAAATTTAGGTTCGTTGTATACCACCGGTGATATACCGGCACCACCGCCACCATATCCGCCACCTGCACCTCGGAGGGATGAAGATATTAGACCGTCGGCTGGAACATACTTTTTGTTTTCCTTGAAGGTTATCTCGGTTCTTCGACAAGGTTGGCAAATCATGAAAAGCTTGTCAGGCTGCTCCTCCCCCACAATCAAAACCTTCGAGCTGGATCCAGGCTTTCGAAAATATGCAGAGTATCTCCTGTTCATGGATTGGGAGAAAGGAGGGCTCCTCCGGATTTCCTTGAACCGACAGGAAATTATAATCTGGCGCGAATCTCCCGTAATGCCGGATCCAAAAACTGCGGACGAGAATGTATTTCTGCAGATGAAGGTCGTCACGGGGAAGCAGGGTTAAAAACACGAAACACGGAGAGACCCGCTTGAGGACCACTTGTCCAACAATGGCGTCCGCAGATTTTGGCTTCTCAGCATCGGGCAAGTTATCGTATCCCGCGATGGGGTAGCCCCAGGCAATGTTTTTCCAGGCGTCAGACGACATTTGAAGGGTGACGCAATAAATAAGGCCCCCGCCATCGCGATGTCCTGCAATACATATCTCGAGGACCCTCCGGAACAACGGGGTGTCCTCCGGATTTCCAAAGAAGAATAGTGTGCAGTCTGGCGCTAGCTGGTTGAAAACCCGTTCCGCAGGTGAATACCTCTTTGTTGGAATGATCACTTCTGAAATGTTTGTTGTTGAGGGGATGTCTTCGGGGGGTTGGGGATGGGGATTGGAGCTGTTACTGATATCTTGTGGGACTACTGGGAAGGATGCAGCTGCCAATGCAGGTTGAATTATGAGAAGGAAGAGCAACATCAGGTTCAGGTTGTGTTGGACAGGGAACTTGCCCATTTTAAAAATGATTTCAATCCAAAACAAAGTATATATTTATTGAAAGGCGACGTTGCATGACGTCAAGGTTGATTCCTCTTCAACATGTTTATTCTGTGTAATATTATATAACAATTGCCAAATACGTAAAAAAATGTATGTAATATTTTAATACGTCATCCTGTCAATCAATATCAATATGTCAACAAAGCCATCGTTTTTAGAACAATAATCTTTTGTATATAAACGTAATATTTCATTTATTTGGGCTGAGTATTTTACACAATTTTCACAACGCAAATATTGACAAAATTGCAAAAAGTCATTTCAATATTATTATTACGGAAAGAAATAGAAAAAGTGCACCGGATCCTCCGTAATACACGTAGCTGTAAACCATATATTTTTAATTTATCACTTTCGAAGGATATAGTGGCCATTGAGAAATATCCCAATGTTCAAGTATCCCAATATTGGAGAAAGCTATCCTTTGACTTCGACAGTAGCGCAAGCTTGTACTGTCTTGGGTTTTTTGCGATCCCATTGATTTCGTAATAGGACTGGATAGAGGTATTTAAAGAGAACTTTTTGGATGTAAAATACGTACAGGGCGAATTATAGTGCGATAGGGATATAATGCGACCATTTAAACCTCCAATTCCTCACTCACATCAGTCTCGACGAGGAGTGCAGTCGAAGCCGGATTTTTACAGGATTCCAACTTTTGGCAAATTTCCAGCATCGCCTGGCTACTCTGCACTGGATGCATGATTTGCATAGTGGAGGCTAGCTGGTCCTGGTCCCAATCCCACTTTCCCTTATTATCCCACATGCCTTGCATATTGGAAATGGACAAGTTGAGATAATCATGGGCCACCAGTCCGGTCAGGTAAAGGTCCTCAAAGGGGAAGAGGGGGACGGAAAAGCTGGCCTCATAAATGGCCTTGACGGCGTTTCCGCTGAGCACGTAGCACGCTCCGTTGGCGTACGGTGGATAGTAGACTTTGTCCCAGTTGAGCCTCTTTCTGTCTGCGGAGGTGAGATGCCACTTGGAGGTGGGGTCAGGGTCCACCTGGGAGTCGTTGAATCGTTTCCCACCGACGAAGTATGTTTCGGGATTAGTTGGATCCAAATCCAAATTGGGGATGGTGTTCCCAACTCGCGACTTCCGAAGGCTCATGACATTTCTGTAATACGGGGTTCCCTTGAGTGTTCTCACGAGCTGGGGCAAGTTGAGGAAAACGTCGTGGTCCGTTTTGATGAGGTAGAGGGGCAGAATACTGGCATCCCAAAATCTGGTACAGAACCACTTCAGCATTCTCAGCATTTTCCCCGTGAGAAGGTAATAGCCCTCGTCAAAGTTGTCAATGACTAGGTCGTCATAAAGGCTTTGCTCCATCACCAAATTCTGGAAAATCATGTAAAAATTTTCGTAATGCAACTTACAATACGTTTTAGCGCTTAAATGACTCCACTGCTTTCACTTGCAGATGAATGATGATACTACATACCTGCAACAAGCTCTCATTTTCGATGTAATGAATCCCCATTGTGAAGACCACTCTGAGGTTCAATCCCTTTGCCAGTTTGCCCCAAGTCCTCCGAATCCCTTCCCGTTGCTCGCAGGCTTCCGGGGTGGAAGTCACTAAAATCAGCCCAAAATCCCTATTCCCATCCTGATTCTGAAAAATGGATTCAATTTTTAAAAGGAAACACTTTTATTTATTTATTTTTTCTCGCATTATTCTTTTCAATCTAAATCTCACCATTGACAATGGTTCCGAAAGGATCGTAACTTGTTCCGGCTTCACAACCTCAGTCGTGTTTCGAGATCCCATTAGCTCCGATATCGAGTCGTGGAGAAAATTTGCAAAAAATTTTGGGTGGGAGAGTGTGATTATGATGATGAACACGGCACCTAAAATACAATAGGTAATTCGTTTCACGCTTAAAAATCTCATTTTTCCCTTCTTTTTAGCTTTCCAAACAGAAACACAAGTTGAGTGTGATTGAAACTGGCTCTGAACGGAGACTACGACAATAACAATTTGCACCAAAATATTTATTTTTTAAAAAAAAATCTCGACTGTACATATTTCAGTTTGAAGCTCGGCAGAGCAGAGTTGTTTGTTTCCTTCCAAAAATGCAAATCTAGCATTTCACCATCCAAATTGGGAGTAGGTATACAGCAACATGACATACTCTTTTATTATTTTCCTTTGTTACTTCGCAGAAGATGGGCATACCAACAGAATACAGTAGTAAAATTTTTGGGGGTTTTACTAAGGAAAAATGTTACGACCGTGCTACGCGTCTGTCGCCACTAAACTAATTGGACATGCATACACGGGGAAAAGGTCACTTGAAAGCAGAGCGGAGGAGAGTCTCCTGCGATTCATCCGAAATCCGGCAAAAAAAGTGTAACACTTGACAAGGAACACTCTCGGGGTACTACTAGTCCAAATAATATGGTTTCCATTGCTATTGGCAAGCTCATATTAAATTTGCATTTATATATATATATATATAGTTTTCTTAAATGAACTTTGAACTACCGTTATTGCAGTGAAACTTCTAATTTATTCAAATATAGAATTTGGACTCTGCATTCTACACAATTCTATGAAAAAAATTTCCACCCGAGTTTACTCCCCAAAATCGATTTGTAAATCAATATCAATCAATGCATATAGTTTTAAATTACTTATTTGGATGGAACTGGCATTCGGATCGTTTCCCTTGTGGAAAAATTTTGTTTATATTCGGGTTCATTTTCTATCACAGTTCAGAGGGGATTTATATGTATAATATATGTTAATTACCATCCATATAATAAAGAAAAAATAGTACAATAAGCATATTATAATATTATCCTGGTTCCTGGAACCATCATTTTTCCCTGCTGGACACATCCTGGTGTCAAGTTTCAAGTTTCCTCCCGAGACCACAAAACACTGCAGAAATATCATATAGCATATAGCACACATCCCAAGTTCACTCTATCCAGTACGTGTACATAGAATAAATATTTGATTTTTATATCCTGGATTGGACCTTCCTATTATTATACCTTGCTGCACTGCATAATAATACCCATACTCAACTCAAAAAAAGAGTATCCTTTCTGATGGAAGCTGCAGAGCTTGGACAAGACAGCACAGAAGAAGGACAATCCAAAAGTCTTTGGAAATGGGTGTGTGTGTGTGTGGGTGGATGGAAGGAGAATACTGTTCCACTCCCCACTAATTAATTTTATTGCAGTAGTTCAACTGGTGTTTACATTAGCCACATGTTGATCATCATCATCACCTTTCCCAGTTCCAGCAACAGTTCCAGCATCTCTTTTTGCATAGCAAACTCGTCAAGATCTCACAACAGTTTCTCCTGGCCTATTAGTGGAAGGCAGTAAAAGTGAGCGAAAACATCAGAGACCCACTTTCCCATAAAACTGGAGTGGAGGAGTCCACAAGAGGAAATGCATGAGATTGCCAGTTGCTAGAAATGAGTAGAGCATATGGGGCGGAGGAGAATGAAACAGACACGAGCTGAGATAAAATATCAGAGGTCACTCGCCCTTTATTACAAAATTAATACTGAAATTAACATATCGATGATTAGGGATATTTTTGAAAATCACAAAAAAACATTTAAAAAAAATAAACCCAAATTGACGTCCTCTAGTCTAGTGAAGCTTCGGCTACGCTTCATCATTCCCCGGCCCGGCTTCCTTTGCCAATTCCCTGCAGGAACTGATTTTCTTGCAGATTTGACTCATGAAGAAGGGGGTTCTCACCGGATGGAGGGAGAGGAGGGAGGGAATCAATTCCCAAGACNTGCCAATTCCCTGCAGGAACTGATTTTCTTGCAGATTTGACTCATGAAGAAGGGGGTTCTCACCGGATGGAGGGAGAGGAGGGCGGGAATCAATTCCCAAGACCAGTCGCCGGTGGCCATGCCGGGCAGCTCGGAAATGGTCAGCTTGAGCTCTGCGTGTGCCACCATGCCCGTTATGTAAATGTCCTCAAATGGAAATAGCGGCACGGAGAAGCTGGCTTCATAAATGGCCTTGGCGGCATTCCCGCTGAGCACGTAGCACGGGCCATTGGCGTACTTTGGGAAGAAGCGCCCGTGCCAGTTGAGTGAGTTCCTTTCGACCTGGCTAATGTGCCACTTGGAATTGGGGTCCGAATCCACTTCCGCCTTGTCAAAGGTTTTCCCTCCCACAAAATACGTGTCGGGTGAGCCCGGCTCCACTGCAACCATTCCTGTTTGCTCCAAGATGACCTTGGTGTAATAAGGTGTTTTCTTGAGAGCGGAGGCGATATTGGGCAAATTGAGGAATACGTCGTGATCCGTTTTGATGAGGAAGAGGGGAGTGGTGCCAGCTTTCCCGGAGAAAGTGGCATTGAACCATTTCAACATTCTCAATATTTTCCCGGCTAGTCTGTAATAGCCCTCCTGGTAGTTGTCCACAATCAAATCGTTATTGTAAGCCAGCTCGGTTTCCAAGTTCTGAAATATTTTTTAAAAAAGTATTTTCTAATGATTCACTAGTTTATGACGGAGGGAAGGTCAAACATGTACCGTTACATTTAATGAATTCAATGAAACCTGTAATAATACTGGATCCTCCAACTGAGCCCCACCGACTCCGATGGTGAAATATAAGAAAATGTCCAACTGAGGAGCCCACCTCGCCCAAGTCTTCCGCACGGCGTCTCTTGCCTCCTGGGCGTCAACAGTACTTGTCACGAGGATGATGGCGAATGGTCTGCCCACCTGTTCCTAGATTTTAAGTTAGTGAGATATGCTTTTTTTATTTTTTGAAATTTCAAAGAGAAAGAAATGCTAATTTTTTGTATCCCTTACTGAAGGTGCTGGTTCCAAGATAATGGTTCGCTCCAAGGGTTTCACAACTTGTGTCACATTTCGAGGTCCTCATTTGCTCCGTAATTGTGCCTGGAAGCAGGGCTCCTCCGTCTGATTTTGACTTTGAGCTCACCGGCAGTTTAATGTTTCGGGATCCCATAATAAACTCCTTGATGTCGATTGGCAGCTGCAGCAGCGGTTGACGATGTTCAGTATCGGGACTGGATTTTGAGCTCAATGTCCATACTTTGAAATCAGGAGTCAACTCGGGATTTTCATGATGATGTAAATGAAGATTCGGCTTGCGCAATATGCTGCTCAGCAAAAATAAAAGAATGCTGACGCCGGCTGCAGACGCGACAAGAACTTTCATGTGAGGGACTCGCATTGTCCTCCTCGAGAATCAATAATTCTTATGCTGAACTGAAGAACAGAGATACGCATTCAGTGACAGAACGACAGTGTAGTCATCAACGAGCTCCAGCTCCGCTCCACTCTTTGTACTCATCACAATCAGTTTTCCTCATCGCAGTCATCCCGTGGTCAAAATGCATTGCAGTTGTGCTTCTGTGGTATTTTTTATTTATTTTGCCAATTGAGTTTAAATATTTGTTCAGCATCCCGTTCATAATTTTGGTGAGACATGGGGATATATACGCAATGAACCGAATTAAAAATTAATTGTGTGTGGTTTTGTGTGAAATGCGGTTTTGTGGGTTCCATCCCATACTCCAGCATCCGCTTCTTTTACTTGGTCGTGAGAATGAGAACTGGCGTGTTTGTCAGGAGGGGAATTTTTGGGCAACGAGAACAATTGAGAAATGCAAGGCAATTAATAAATGGAGATAAAAAGATGGAAATCGGATTGGGATTGCATGAGTTATTAGAATTAGACAGAATGAACCGGAGGATTTAGATGGCTTGTGTAATAAAGATATAAGCTCTCCATCTTCATTTTCCAAAGAAACCCGATCTCCGATGGAGCTCTAGCTCACAATAAGTTAAAGTTGTGCTTGCTCCTAATGTCTACAAAAATGAAGCACATTTTATCATTTTCATTTGTTTTAACCAAACAATCGATCAATCGACATGGGCGATGGTGGAATTGAGGATTGACTGGTGGATAGGTTCTGTCTGACTGACACTTAAGGCGTCTGATACTCTGATGGAACACGATTTTACAATCACGTCACTCACCAACTGCAGATCTCTCACCACAACACAATGCAATGTATCTCAATGGGTTCAAATTTTAATAAAAGCATTTTTTGTTCAGAGAGAATTAATAGTGTGAAATAGAAGTCAGAGCGCAGAAGAACCTAAACCTACCTTGTGGGTGATTACTTTGATTACAGTGATTAATATCTGCAGTGCCCTTACCATTGCAGTGGTAATTTTATTAGTGGCAGCGGTTGGAGTACAATTTCAAGTTTAGATCGTCAGTCATTGTGGATTTCTTGAGGGACTGGAATGTGAGGTTATACATACGAAACCCCAAGAAAAACCATGACTAACGACCCAGTGCTTTTGATAATAACCAAACAAAATTGATTACCTACAAAGTAATTCCTACAAATTCCTACAAATGGAATTTTCGAAACTAAGAATGCTACTCCGAATAGAGCTTGTGGAAGCGGTGCGGGTCACATGGAGGTGGAAGCAGTGGAAGCTATCCATTTCCTATATTTCTTCACAATTTGAACTGATACCAAGAACGGAGATCCTACGTTTTGCCAATGGTATTGCAATATTTTATATTAAAATTAAATATACGCCAGTCAATACAATTGCAACAATTACCAACAATGGATTATTTTAATACAATAGAAGAGGAGCAAATGTAACGTTACTAGAGTCCAGTTGAAGTGGTGGAAATCTGCAGAAGACTCCCTCCTGCAAAAATTAGTCTCCGAGGAAAGCTTTTTATGGCATGACGGCCATGAGGGGTAGGCACATTCACATTTTGTACATATTAAAAGTTTTACCTATATCAGTATAATGTCAAAATATTTTCCTTAACATACATCCATGATAATAGGCAGGTGGAGGATTTTACAAGTCCCGATACCTGTGTGTGATCTGCTTTGATGAGAAAGTTTGGTCTGGTCCTCTGATTTCAAGTCAATGAAGACTTTCTCATCCTAATAAATTCTCAAAGAAAGAATAACGAGAAGACTGTAAAAGTCATATAAATAACTTTCGTTCTGGGCAAAATGATATGCTATGCCATGTCAAGTCATGTTATGTCATGTCAAGTCATGTCAAGTCATGTTATGTCACGTCAAGTCATTGTATGTTGTTCAAATAGCTGTCGATTGATACCCA
>JAANSN010004594.1:0-14601 GCA_036850665.1 Dicranocentrus wangi | reverse complement strand
TTACTTTACATGCAAATTGTAATTTAATGTAATTTGAAGTAAGTGGAAGTACATGAAATAATAGCACGTGCGTCAATTTTATACTTCATTGTCGCCAAATTACATGCAATCTTCTTGTCCTCCATCATGAAACAACCGATTTATTTGATTTCTCCTCCCCCAATATTTTCAATCGAACCACTACCTTGTATTTATGCATCTAACTACACAATAATATCATGCTTTTCAGTCAGGGTTTTTGCTAATACGACGTTGCAGTGCTCTAAAGTGATTAAACCAATGGGCTCATGCGATATGCCATTAAATTCTACACGTGTTCCCTGTTTGACACACTCCGTCATTACTACAAACCACTTTCAGGGTAGTGCGAGTGCCAGTGCCAAAGGACAAATCCTAAGGACAAATTTCGGTGCACTTACTTGCAATTAGCCTTTCCAAAAGCAAGAATACAGATTACAAACATACCATATTGCTCCTGTAGGTTTTCCGATTAGTCTGAAACGCTCCTTCAAATCCCCTATACATACGTCATGGCGACACCCCTAATGTGGAAGGCATACACTTCAAACCTCCGCTTCTTCAAGTGGCTCCACGTTCCACGAACCTTTGACATCTCACCTGAATCCCACCGAGTGGAGTCCCGCCCGGGTCGAAAGCATGCCACAAAGGTCTACGCAAGCTTACTGTTTTACGCGTTGATAAAATGTTTGTTTCCGGTTCTCCTCTTTAAAAAATGGACGCGACTCGTGGGCGCCATTGCTACAGATGAGGACGCACAAGGAGAGTCAAAAGAATTACTGGTCTTACATTTGTTCGCCCTTGTGGCGTTCCTTGTAGCACCACCCGCGATAGGTTACGCTCTGCACACAACAACCGGAGGCTCTCTCGTCCCTAACTGGATAAATGGCATGACACTGTTTGTGGGTGCAGGTAAGTAATAATCGGATCCGCCAATATCCTACATAGCCAGCTCAAAATAGATGACCTCAACTGCCGCTTTCATATGTTATATTAAATATTTTCAGCAAATTTCCGGTTGGGAAGACCGAGCCCAGCTCCACCACCAATGCATCGGGATGTTATAGGGCTGCTAATGGCAGGTCTCGCCTTGGGCACACAGTCTTTGGTTGCATCCTGGCCTCCGATGTTGATCGCTGCAGGAATGGACCCACCCAAACTCTATTTCCTCATGATGACGGGCCTCCGCGGTTGCGACAACTGTTGGTGGGGACTCCTCCTGCGATGGGCACTACTCCAGTTCGAAGCCGCCATGTTATGTTTTTGGACTGTGGCGGAAGTACACCTATTTCTGATGATGATGGATGCGCCAAGGAGGGCTCTTGAAGCGCTGGAAAATGTCCACTTGTCATTGTCCGAACCTCGTACACTCCGGCAAGCCTTCATCCTCCACTCAAGTTTATCCATATATTGCAACATGATGTCATATGAATTTGGTTGGATAGCAAATTTCGCCTTGTCGGCTGGAGCGGGACTCTGGGCCATGACTGACTTTATGCTCGTCACTTTCAACCACCAGTTGAGTCCAGCTCTGCTCATTTTGTTGCTGGTAGTGTCGGGTGCGGTTAAGCTGCTGCTAATTTGTGGTGTTCATTACATGGCCGGAGTTAATACGCGCTCAAAGGAACTGTTGAGAAAGTGGGGAGCAGTGGTGCTGGGGGAGAGGAAAAGTGGAGGAGGACGATTCCCAAGAAGATTAAGGGCGGAGCGAGTTGCTAGAATCAAACTTGGCTACTTTTATCTTCGAAAGGATAATCAAATTGCAATCATTTACTTTCCGGTAGAATGCATGTTTAACGCTGTGTTGACATATGCTGTAAAATAATATTTTAAAAAAATGTGTAAATTGATATTGATTTAGAATCCATACAAAAAAGTTTTAGCTAATTTGTGTCTTGGAATTACAATTTATGAGGTCATCTCGAAAGGTCAATAATTGGCGTGCACGTGCAACTGCATGGCCTTAAATTTAACATATAGTTTACTGTAATTCGCGCGAACCTTGGCTTAAATCAAATCTCAAACTAGTTGAAGCAGAGAACCTTCTGGTCGTCCTAAAATCATAAGTTATCGCCTACTTGCAAAATACTTATTATCGGAAATATGAATAAAATCGTTAGAACGGCTACTTCTTGATACGTAATTTTTTATGATAATGGATATCCAATTTCCGAACCAAATTACAAGTAAGCTTACTGAACCTTCACCAAATTGCTATCACGACCTTCTTCTGCATCCACTGAACTTGTGCAATTTAAAAGATGATCAGAGAGTCCAGGTTTTGCATTTCGAAAGAAAACACCATCAATTCCTTCCGGAGGGCAAAAAACCAATACGTAAATAAAGAAAGCTTCTGCAGATTTCCCAATTATTCCAAAACACTCGTGTGACAAAACCATGGCGACCCCGCTAATGTGGAAGGCATACAGCGCCCACCTCCGCTACTACACCTGGTTCTCCCTCCCACGCCATTTTGACTTTTCACCTGACTCAAACAAAGTGGAGCTCCGTGAAGATGGAAATGGACGGCACGTCGCAGTCGACGTTTACAAAAGCGTAGGGTTGTACGCCCTCATCAAGTGCTTCTTCCCGTATCTCTTTCACAACTGGATGCGTCTTCATCATCAGGGCTCCTTCAACCGAGACACCACTACGGAGGAAATTGTGATGCTAAACTTTTTCGCGTTTGTAGCGCTCCTTCCAGCAATTTCCGGGCTGGGCTTTGCGCTCCACGTAACTAGTCGGCGCTCCCTCCTCCCCAACTTACTAAACGGGGCCAAACCATTCGTGGACGCAGGTGAGATTGGAAAAATTTGAATTATCCTTAAATATGTGTAATATAAATAATCCTGTTAGAAGAGGATTGTTTATGTTGCCAGCTTACCACCGTTTGGGGGCATCCACCACCCCAGCCCCACCACCAATCCACCGGAACTTTGTAGGGCTGCTAATGACTGGTCTCACCCTCTTCAGTCAGATTTCCTTTGCTTTCTGGCCCACCATGCTGGTGGCTACGGGAATGGACCCACCCAAACTCTATTTCCTCATGACGTCCGGGCTCCGCGGGTGGGAAGATACCTGGTGGGGCCTTCTCCTCCGCTGGACACTTTTGCAGTTCGAAGCAGCCATGGTGCTATTTTGGGCCGTTGCTGAACTTCATGCCTTCCTAATGTTGTTGTATGCTCAGGTTAGGGTGCTCCACGCGCTCGAAAAGTTTGCCTCAATGTCATCATCAGAACCTTCCCAAATTCGGCAAGCTTTCATAGTCCACTCGGGCTTGTCCATATTTTGCAACATCCTTTCCTACGAGCTAGGCTGGCAGGCGTTTCTCGCGGTGGCCATAGGAGCGGGCATGTTGGGCATGATGGACTTTATGCTCGTCACCTTCAACAGGGAGCTGGGCCCGCTCGTGACCATCTTCTTGGTGGGACTCTCGCTCGGAACTAAACTGGCGTATACTTTTGGCCTGACGTATGCCTCTGCAGTTAACACGCGCTCAAAGGAGATGTTGAGGGGTTGGGGGTCCATCCTCATGATGGGAGGAGGAAAAGGCGAATTCTGGAGGAGATCAAGGGCGGAGCGGATTGCTAGAATTAAAATTGGCTACTTTTACCTCCGCAAGGATAACCAAATTGCGATTTTGTACTTTCCCGTTGAATGCATGCTAAACGCTGTTGTCGCATATGCCGTGAAATAATAATTTATATGATTCTGTAATAACCTTGGATCGATCTAGGAACGGACATGCGCTGCTGGAATTGCAAAAATTACACCCAATTAGGAACGGCTCTTACGTCTTAAATTTAGTATAAAAAATGTGAACAAATCTGTTCCATTAGCATTAGCAAATTATTATTTTAATTTAAACTATAATATTATCAATAAAAATATTTGGCGGCATTCATTGGTACAAGTAATTGTAAAAAAAATTGGTAATAGATAAATTTTTTCAGCTACACAAAATAACAGTTAATTCAAGTCCTTGATCAAAAATTGCCGCCACACGAGTCCGCTTCTTCTTCTTCCACAAGGTTCTCTAATAGTTCCAAAAGGTCCCCCTCCGTCGTCATTACTCTTTCCATACCATGCTTTTTCCAGTAGATCCGCCATGACAGGATAGTACTCACTTGTTGCAGTTCTCTGAAAACATTTTTTCCAACACATCTGTTGCCGCTCTCATGAAAACTTGTGGGGAACCATGGCGACCCCTTTAATGTGGAAAGCGTATGGGGCCCATCTCCGCTACTACAGCTGGTTCGCTGTTCCACGCCATTTTGACATTTCAATTTCCACTGAATCAAGACAAGTGGCGGTGGCGGTGGTGCGCCGGGATGGGAGAAAACAATCCCTAAAAGTTTACGCAAGTGTTGGGTTGCTCGCCCTGGCAAAGCTCTTCTTTCCGTATCTCCTCTTCCACAAATGGATCGGCCTCTTTGGCTCCTTTAATACGACTGATGATGTGGACCCTTCAGAAACGGGGCAAATAATGGTGCTACATATTTTCTCCTTTTTATTCTTTCTTCTAGCAATTCTCGCCGTAAACTTTGCCGTACACACAACAACTGGAGGGTCCTTTGTCCCAGACATGCTAAACGGGCTGGAACCACTTCTGCTTGCAGGTCGGGCGGAATTATCAGCTTTCCGCAAACTTTTTTTTAAACCGTTTTACGCAATCAATTAATTTCCCAATGTCTTTTTTATTTTAGTGCACACCCGTTTGGGAAGATTCACCTCTGGCCCACCACCACCACGAAGGAACCTGATCGGTCTCCTAATGTCCGCTCTCACCCTGTTCAGCCTAGTCTGCTTTGCATTTTGGCCGCTGATGCTAGTCGCTGTTGGCATGGACCCACCAAAACTATACTTCCTCTTCAACACGGGACTAGCCGCGTGGAAAAACAGTTGGTGGGGACTCCTCCTCCGGTGGACCCTTTTCCAGCTTGAAGCTGGAATCACATTCTTTTGGGCGGTTTCGGAAATTCATTTCTTGCTCATGTTGATACACATGGAAATGGGGGTTCTGGATGCGCTAGAAAATGCGCAGGTTTGCCGACCTCGGATTCTTCGGCAAGCCTTCGTGGTCCACTCGGGGCTATCCATATTTGTCAACATTACATCGTATGAAATAGGCTGCTGGCTCGGGTTTCTCCTATTCTCAGTCGGAGCGGCCCTGTGGGGCATCACCGACTTCATGCTCGTCACTTTCAATCGCCAGCTGAGTCTCATCGTGCTCACTCTCCTAGTGATAATCTCGCTGAGCATTAAATCGCCTTATATTTTGGGTCTTGGCTACGTCGCGGGCCTTCACGAGAGGTCGATGGAGCTCCTCAGAAAGTGGGCAATGATGGCGTGCGGCAGAGGAAGTAGCTATATTAGGAGGAGGGTGAGGTCGGAACGTGTGGTTAGGTTTAGCATTGGCTACTTTTACCTGCGGAAGGAGAATCAGGTTGCGATCCTGTACTTCCCAGTACAATGCATGCTGAACGCTGTTGTGGCTGCTGCGGTGAAATAGAAAAATAGCTTAAACAAAACAGTACCCCTCTTCTTAGTTATCAATTAGTTAGTACGAGTGTTAATGCATTTATTTTCCTACATTAGCAAGTTCGTGTAGGAGAGGTCAACACAAAATAATATTTTACTAAAATGTTTAAGAAACTACACAATTTTAAACTTCATCGTACATCAATCATTTATAAAACTACCTTGGAATCGTAAGCAAGTATCGAAAACATAAAACATTTTTCATGACCATTAAAATCATCTCGTGTAGAATTGTTTATATTCAAAATAGTTCCGGTAGCTTCCTTAAATTTCAGTAAAGTTGGCGTTGGGATTTGGGACGTAATACCCCGAATTGATTGGGGAGTACGAAATAACATTGAGATTGAGAGAATTAATTTGTTCAATTTGCCAACCAGATTGCTTAACTGTAAAAGTTTCATGTTCCAATCCCAATTTTTGATTTATGGTTTCGATCAATTTATAAATCATGGACGAATTTAAAATAGCATGTGTAAATGATCGAAATGTGGGGGGTGGATTTGTATATTCCTTTTGACCAGTTTCTGTGTTCATTTTTGAAAACATTGATTCAACCAGCATGTTTATTTTAAAAGATTTTCGACTTCTCAATTCGTTTTCGAGCACGTCGATTATGCTATGGTATAAAAATGAAAACAATTCGTCTGTATCTTTTAGTCCTAAGTCCTCAACATCTGCATAGTACTCCGTGTACGTACCTTTTAAAAATTCCGATTTTTCGAAATGAAAATCATCATTGCTAGTATTTCCACCGGATAAAACTGGAAATTTGCTCCATTTTCCCCAATGATCGTGATCTCTGTGTAGATGAAATTCTAGTGCCGAAACGGTTTGGAACTTTTGCTTGCAAAAAGGGCAACAACGTCTCCGATAGCAACCTATATCAATTTCTTTAGGTTCCATAGTTTCTTGAATACTGTTTAGTACGCTATTTTTACCATGACTAGAAAGGTTACGTTCTCACCTCCCATCACATGGCATTATAAGGATACGGATTATGAATCCAGGGGTTTATATTGGGAATTTTTTGTTGCTGATAGGGTACGATTCCAGGATTATATAAAATCAATTGAACAAAAGCTGACAGAAGTGTTAAATGAAAAAAGTTTGAAATTCCAAGGTCAAAATCGGGTATATAAGGCTAACAATTTTGTTACTTGAAAACAGTTCTTCTTGAAGTGCTGAATCAAAGATATTTAAGAAACAGAAATATTTAAACACCATGGCACAATACGAAACTAGTAACCTCTTGGCAGCATTTGGAGTGCAGGCTGAAGATGTTAAGCAGATTGAAAAACCGGAAACGCTTTTGCTTAGACTAAATAGTCAAAAATACATTAAAAAGAGTGGAACTGTATTGGCAGCAGACAACAAACAGTTGATTAAACTGAAGCTATCACTTGGTGGTCGTATTAACAAATGCTTTCAGGTGTACGAAAGTCCAGATAGTGAGGCATATCGCTTAGCTGAACATCTGTATGCCATTATTGCAAAGACTCATTTGCAGGAAGTAGAATCTACCCATGTGAATCAGTATAGAAGATACATGAAAATCATATTTAAACAATTGTTATAATAAATACTCTAAAATAAACTTTATTAAAATTTAAACATTGTTGTACAGTTTTCATTTCTACGAGTACATTTTGAGTATACGACTAAATACTCGCATGAACAAAATCAAACTTGCATCCTATGATCGAAAATATGTCTGTTATAATGTATTGGAACACAAGGACAATTAGTAGGCTATTGGGTTTTAAATATTTACTGTCGAGTAAAATGAACGCTTTTTGGGGTTTAAATGTTTCCATTTGGGTAAAAACTTTCCGTTTCAAAGTTTCTGAGGAGGATAGTAAAAATAATGGGAAAGGTATTCTGAAAAGTGAATTGGTTATTTGGTAATCTAGTATGCTGGTATGGACTAAAGTAGATTTAGATTGAGATACATGCATGGTGTATTAAAAATGTATAACATAATACATGCATAATAGAATGCAAAATCAAATTTATATGCACATTACTTGGTATTTGAAATCAAACTAGGTCTTCAACATTAGCTCAGAATTTATAATTTGCGTTTTTTATTTTTGTATAAATTTTTGTTTTACATCATTTTTCAATTATACTAGCGCGTGCACACAAAACAATTAATTCCGTCATCGCTAGCTCGAAACAGCTACAGCAACTTCCACGAACTCTCCCTGCTTAGATCGAGAAAGGACTCATGCAACAAATACTACATCAATATATATGATTCAAAAGTGGATTTTAACAATGAATTGTAAAGTTTTGATATGGCTGTTTTGTAAAATGTCCTTTGAAAGAACTTTGAAATAAAAGTCTTTAATTGAATTGGTATAAATAATTAAACGAAAATAGTATAGCTGTTTTGTTTTCACAAAACCGGTTGCAGCATTAGCATATATAATAATACATGATTACATATAAGAATAGAATGTATTAACTTGTCGCACATCATTACATATTGTTTAACTAGTAATAATAATAAAAAACATTTCATTAAAAATTTAATCACATTTGTCATTTCGTACCTAATGTCTAGACACGCATAAATTTACAAATAAAAAGTTCCTCAAAATAATTCAATACTCAAAATAAACCTCTTCCCACATTTACAAGTTCGTAGTACAAAATAAGCATTTGCAGTACATTGAACTTTAATTTAAAACATTGTCTGCATACATACTTGTGAGTGCAGAGTAGTATACAGTCTAGTTGTATTTAGGCAAATATTTGTTTATATCGTTTTCTGCAGTAATCTGCACGACTTGCCATGGGATTTTTTATCATGAAGTAAATCCAACCAGGTCCAAGGCTATCCACTTCTCGACACATTCTGAAGAGATGAGAAAGGCGGCAGGCTAGCCGCTTAATCTCCTGCTTCATTTTTCGTTCATCCACATACGTAGGATTGAGTTTCAGAGTAAAACGCGTTCTTGCATTTTGCTTCTGCAAAAAAAACATATTATTAATTTGCGTACATTCCATTTTAGTAGGAAAGCTATTATTATCGTTCTTAGTTGCACATACTTTTGTCGGGACTTTTATATTGCGAAGATATTTATGCTTTCTGTTAAGATTAGGGTTTGTTTTCTGACGTCTCTTATCGCTAATTGAATTTTGTGACGAGTCAAAATGTGTTTTTTGAATGAGTGCATTCTCTGACAGCTCCTTCATTTGGATTGTCTCGTCCTGGATATTAAAATAGGCATACAACTTGTACACAATGATTTATGATTTAGCATGAAAACAGTATATCAGCTTACTTGGGTCATATCATTTAATATGATGGAAGAATTCGTTTCTTCTTGAGTGTTTAAACAAACTACTTTTGCATTTGATGTAGTCGACGATGAATTATCTGTCCTTTCTACGACACCATCATCCTGGGTTTGCTTAAAAAAGTCCAAGCATAAATGTAAGTATAATTTACAAAATAAAATAATAATTGTAAGAAGGAAAAGAGATGAGTCTACTGATGCATTCCAAGATGCTTTAAAAATGTCCAACGCTGTAACATCATCCCCCAAACTGGAATTCTGGTTATCTGTAATTTCTGACAACGATATAGAAATGGGATAATTATCTGTCCTTCCCCCGACACCATCATCGTTGGTTTGCTAAAAAAGTCCAAGCATAAATATAAATGTACAATTTTTAAGGTAAAATTGTAAAAGAGTAGAATAAATAAGGTTACTGATGCATTCCGAGGTGCTTTCAAAATATCCAACGTAGAAACCTCATCATCCAAACTGGAAGTCACTTTTTCTGTAATTTCTACCTTGTCCGTTTGCTAAAATGAAATATATGCAAAATAAGCTGTAATTCCGTGGAATGCAGAGCAACTATTCTTGTCGTATCTAGTTGATATTTACAAACAAAAGCTTACGTTGGATTGAAATGTTGAATCATTAGTTGATGAAGGGGTTGAAATGCTTTGCGTATCTTTGTAGTCAAAATCACCGTTAACAGGTTCACCTGTACTCTCTAGACGAATTTCCTGTACGCAGAATAAAAAGTAGCTTAGCGTTTACTCTTGTTTCTTTTATAATCAATAATTTTACAGGTTTGAAGGCTAAGTGTGTCACAGAATTTTCAAAAGTTTGTTAAGGCTAAAGATTATTAAATTACAAAAATATGAACGACTTACTGATCATGCTGGGTTTAGGGAAAGTAATACTTTGAGAATAAGTACTTTTCCTTCGTTTCTTTTTCTATGTTAAGACACGTAGTACAAATTGTATGTGACATACTTAGCTTTCATACCATGATCTATCTGCTTTTGGCTTACAACAAATGCAGATACAGGAAGCTGAAAATAGCTTGGTGTTGTTGAAATATTAATATGGGTGGAGAGTCCTCCCGGTTGTTTTTTATCCAAAACGAGTGTGCTAGTAGAGTTACTAACAGGAAATTCCACGGTTTCCATTTTGTTTATTAGTGTGTTGGTCAAAGCACAGCGACTCGAAGAACGAAAAATTCTTCGTTTTTCTAATCCATGCGTGCTTTTAACGCATATCAACGAGTAATCACGTTGCTGAGCAAAAATGCATTTATTTTGAATACACTTGTCGCAAGAATGGCTATATATTTTGCATCCTCCACTAATCCCGAGGATGATGACAAGCACGAGTAATCTCAGAATTTTCATTTTGAGATGAAAGAAAAAAGTCGGGTAATTCCACCAAGGTCTTAAACTGTGGTGTTGGATTAGTGGTATAAAGATAAGTAAGAAGGGGTAAGAAACAATTTGTCCATTTGTTAACCTTACACCCATTTTCTTAGTATACTGTGTTTTCATGCATGTGTGAAGGAGTGTATATTGTATAATTTCTAAAGTAACAAAAGCATTAAGAAGTATATATTGTATAATTTCTAAAGTAATAAAAACATTAAAAACAAGCTTCTCCGAAGTTTCTTATCGTAATGGTTGGAGATGAAACCAGATCTTGACAACATTATAGCCCATCCTGGAGCCATCAAATCGTCTGTAATTGTCGTTAAAATCGAAGTTGAATTTGTATAAGAATCGCCATACCACCATCCACACTTTTCGTTTAATGCACACTGAAGTGTTTTACAAAGAATCAAGTAAAATAACTGGTATTGCCAAGAGTTAGAAAGTCCAGTAGTGGGTATAATCGAATAAAGAAACAAGTAGTTCGATCATGGTGTAGTGGTCACCGTCGCGGGTTCTGGGCGAACGGGCGAGGGATCGAACCCCGCTCTCGGCATTATTTTTGTTGCAAATTATTTTGCATTCATCAAATTTTTGTACAAAATAAGCGTGATGGTCAATTCTTAAGGGCACCATCTACTATGGTCAATACTGCAATCTTGCTGACTTCATGGTAATAATGAAACTGAAGATAAACGTCAAGGTAAATTACATGGAACTTGATACTGTAATTACACTAATGCTTTTTCATGAGGGCTGGTTTGGGCGTTTCTTTAGTACTAAGAACAACGGGAAAACGAACAGCGTATATCAAATGAATTGCTGGTCAAATCACAAGACCTTTTGAGGCAAGGTCTCTCTCGTGCGGCGGGTGGAATGATACTAAATCTATTTAACCCTGTAATATTTCTTCTTCCGTTTTCAAGCCGTATACATGTAGCAAGGATTTGAGAGCAAATGATTGCCGAGTTTTTATCACAACGTTAGTCTTCTTTAGCTATTTAGTGGATTTAGTGGGGCTTTGAGTTCTTTAGTGCTTCAATCCTTGCTGAATTATATTTTGCTAAAAACAATCCCTGCAAAAATATATTACCATGGCTACTCAGCCCATGTGGAAAGGGTACAGCTCCCACTCCCACTTTCGCTACTACAAGAGACTCCACCTCCCACAGCTTTTTAGTGTCAACGACGACGCCACCAAAAGAGTGGAACTAATTGGAGGGAACAAGCAAGGAATGAAAGTTTTCACCAGCCTTACATTATACCCCCTCACAATTTCCCTTTATCCCTATTCTCTCTACCAAAACCGAAGGGTCATCATGATGACACCATCATCATCATCCAGTGTAAATAGCCCACACAGCTTATCTCCGATTATTAATAATTCCGATTTCATGGTTTTTAGCACTAGCTTTAAGCTCATCTGACTAAACACATATTTTTTTGGTTACAGTTAATTTTCTTCTGAAATGAAATTCGTCCTTGAGTCCACCACCGCCGTATCACAAAGACCTCATAGGGTTGCTGACGTACTTGACAGCTCTTGCCCCGCAAACCTTCCTCCCTTTCACCCCATTACTGCTGGTACTTGCGGGCATGGAACCGTCCAAGCAATTTTTCATTGCTAGCGGCGGTCTCCTCGCCAGCTCCGTCGGCTCCTGGTGGGGTATAATCTGCCATTACATAATTACTCAATTTCATTGCGTCATTATATGTTGCTGGGTAGTCGCTGAAATTCACTTTTATTTAGCATTACTCCACGTGCGTGGGTATCAGTATTCTGCATTTACTAGAAAATTATGGTGGTCGGCTTTCCCAATATTTCGGCGCAACTATAGAAACATTTTGATTGCCCATTCGACGTTGTCCATGTGTGTGAATGAGGTGCGGTCAGCCGAATTTGGTTGGCCTGGTTTCCTCCTGTTTGCTGTGGCAGCGTGTGGTAAGAGTTCAACTAGGGATCATCAAGTTTCGCTAGGGGAATCAGATTGGGATACTGGACTTCCCCGTGGAATGCACGCTAAACGCAGTTGTGGCCTATGCAGTGAAATAGTTAAAAAAAGTATGTACATGTAAAAAATTCCAGGTTTCAAGACACTCAAGGTTTTTAAAGACACTCATTTTCTTCAGACGGTCGTTTCAAATTAAACAAAAAATTGTACAAGAAATGGCATAATATTTTTTAAAAAATATATGACATGAAACACATCCTATGATCCACCACGGCAACTCTCCGGCTTCATGATAATAATGAAAGTGACGGCAATGCGGAAGTTAAAAATTATATGAAATTTGAAAATTGTGCCATTAAAATAATTTGTATGTGCAGAGTGGTTGCTTCCTTGAGGCTAATAAACCAATACATAAAAATCGAATGAATTATTGCTAATCAAAAATTGCAAGGTTTTTTCAGGCAGGGGTTTTTGCTCGTGCTGGAGGATGCTCATTAACTTCATTTTTTACCCACTAATTTTCCCATCAGTTTAAAGCAGATATGTATACATCGAAAACTATATTTCATAGCTTGCCCATTAAACCAAAAATTTTATTTCTCAGTCTTCTTTATTTATTTGAGGTTTAAGCACACTTTACTTACTACATATTTTGATAAAAACAGAGGTTACCATGGCAACACCACTCATGTGGAAAGCATACGACTCCCACTGTCGCTTCTACAACCGACTTCATCTCCCACAGCTCTTCAGTGTGGACTGCGAAACCAAAAACAAGTCCGTGGAAACAATTCCGGGGAGAAGGCACAGACTCAAAGTTGTCGCAAGTCTAGTCATTTACGGCGCCACACTGTCCCTCTATCCCTATTCCCTGTATCAAAACCGAAGGCGAATGATGCCATCCTCCAGTACAAACATCCACCATGGCAGCGGCAGTCGTGATGATAATTCCGAATTCATGGTACTAAATTTGCTAACGGCGGTTACACTTCTCGCCGGGATTCTAACCTTGGCCTTGTCTGCCCACACCATGTCCCGAGCGTCGCTAGTGACAACATTGCTCAATGGAATGGAAAGGTTGTTGAGCAGAGGTAAATAAATTCCCAACGAATATTATTTTCCCTAACAAAATCCATGTCACGATCTGATTAAACAACCTTTGGTTGCAGTGAATTTTCGTCTACAGGGAAACTCCTCCACCTTGGGCCCACCACCTCCTCCGTACCACAAAGATATTATAGGGTTGCTCATGTATTTGATTGCCATAGTCACCCAAACATTCCTCCCACTCACACCATTGCTTGTGGTACTTAGCGGAGTGGACCCGCCCAAACAATATTTCATTGTTTCCGGTTTCACCAGCAGCAATGAGGCGAGCAGCTGGACGGGCATTCTAGTGCGATGTATAGTGAACGAGGGACAATGCGCCATGATATGCTATTGGGTAGCCACGGAAATGTATTTCATCTTGGCAATGCTCCATGTGAGCACTAGTATTCTGGGTTTATTGGAAAATCATCATCATCATCACCATGCCAACGGCAACCGTCGGACCAGCAACTATCGCCATGCACTCAGAGTCCACTCCACACTCTCCATTTTTATCAACCTGTTGGCGCACGAGTTTGGCTGGCTGGGTTTCCTCATGATGGCCATGGGAGCGGGGCTGTGGAGCCTCTGTGACTTTACCCTGGTGATGTTTATTAACAATAATGGCTTACCTGGGATTGTACCGCTGATGTTGCTCGTGCTGTCCCTTGTCGTTAAAATCCTTTACGGGGTTGTTCTTACGTACGTGTCAAGACTCAACACGAGGTCAACTGAACTTTTGAGAAAGTGGGGAACGACGTCGTCGTCAAGTCTGATTGGGGGTGTATATGGGAGGAAAAGGGTGGCTGCGGAGCGTACGGTAATAGTTCGGCTAGGCATCATTAAATTTCGCAAGGAGAATCAAATTGCGATTCTCTACTTCCCGGTGGAATGCACGCTCAACGCAGTCATTGCCTATGCCGTGAAATAATAGTAGTAGTAAAATGCCTGATTTTTTTGAAGAATTATGAGTAGCTATTGATATTTATTTTATCTTCGTCGTTTTAATTTAATTCAATTCCTACACATTTGCAAGTGCATACAGCTCATTAAAGGCTTCCCGAAAGGAGGCACACAGGTAGTCCAGCTCCTCCCTGCTCTTCAAAATGGCCGAATCCCCGCCCGTGAAAAATGTCACTTGTCCTCTGTACGTCAAACAAAATGTGACAGAGACTGGAAGACAAAAAAATCAAAGAAAAGTACTTATATATAGAATGCACATGATGATGATCCCTAATTAAAAAACAAAACGAAAAAACCTGATCATGAGAATAAAAATTATTTATTTTTATTGCTTAA
>JAANSN010004593.1:0-14601 GCA_036850665.1 Dicranocentrus wangi | reverse complement strand
GTATAAAAGGTACAGTCCAATGTAATGCGTCCTTGCGCACCATCAATACATATGTAATGGAGCACTTGAATTCATTCACCGTTGATCCTTGGGAAATCCTTAGTATGAGCCGTTGTCATCATCCCATCCCATCCCCACTCTCCAGTGTCGCAAGCCTTAAAACAGATAACCTCTACTAGTATTTTCCCACAGCAGCAGCAGCATCCCATATCCCGGAGTAAATGGTTTGTGGGGAAGCCGTAGTAACGGTAATGGCCACGTCATTCCTCCTCTCATTTCCCAGTTTCCCATCTGTGTGCCATCCCGTGATCCAGATCACTTTTCTACTTTCCGGCTCAATAACAACTCCGCGGTCATGAGATGTGATCATCGTCATCATCACCACACCAAAGGGAAAACCATAGCATTCTTGTGTCCGTAAAATAGTATTACATTTTTCACCTCAACCCTCTCCCACACACACACACATCTCCCACTGATACCTTCCACTGTTCCGGTTCTCGGGGAAAATGTGCCAATTTGCGGGGACCTGGACTCCATTTCAATTCTCGGCCGCCGACCACCAAACTGGTACCTATTTTCTTTCAAGTGAAAATGGATCTGTCTGAAAAAAATTCTCCCGGAGATATATCCTTTTTCTACTATTACTACACCTCCGAAATGGAGGGAACTAAGTGAGCATGCAATTGTAGAAAATGTACACACGCACTCGACCATTTCATACGAAGTCAAAGGACAAAACCACTAACCTTGCTTTTCTTGTCACATTATTTGTAAGTAGTAGGAGACATGTTCGTACTCTGCTGTCTCCCATGTTTCCATATATGACACCCCGCTCGACACATGTGTTTGTGCCAGTGACATATTCCAACACAAAACATCTTAACTAATGACTTGCTCTTTCGTAATAATCCCCGACATAGGCGTCTACGGAGGGTTGTGCTGTGTGTATGCCCTCCACTCCAGATGGTCATTTTCGGGGGAAAAGTGGTGTACAAATATGAAGAGACGACGAAAAATGAGAGTCGTACATGAAGGAAATTATCAACGACTTTTCCTATGCGTCGTCTAAGCCTTTTTCCGCAACTAGTCTCGAGTTCACCTCTCATCAAAAACTTGCGAGCTTTCGTCATCAAGCTCGAAAAATATAAGATTGGAGTCCCAACTTTTTTTTCAGTAGTGGATATTTTGGATTTGGATTGGAAGAGAAAGTATGAAATGTTATGGCCTGTTAGCCCCTCTACATTTCTCAAGACCGAGAAAATGTTTGCGAGTTTTATACCCTGTTCCGCGGCGTTCTCTTCAAAAATGTACGGCTGCTATACGTATATGTTATAATATCTACATGCATTTCTTGCACGGCATGTTTTTTCAGGAAATGGCCTTCCGCAACCGTCCCCTCTCTAATACACACTCTTGCTTTTTCCCGTAGGAGCACAAGTGAAATTTTCTGTGCTAGCATGCACCAGTCGACCACAACCGGATATAGAGCAGTCTTCCGAGGAAGAAAATGAAGAAAAAAATATAACCCTACGCCAGGACGAACAACAAACTTTCTTTTTGCAACTTTGCCTTTTTTTATGCCTTCCATATTCCTCCGGTTGATTGCTCTTGGTTGCTCGATTGCAAAAAAAGGTTATGATTTTATTACACCCTTAATATATTTTCCTTGCGGGCTCCGACTTCTTATTGCCATGCTCCGCGTGCACAAAAGCCCTTCGTGGCCTGCAAATACATCGGTTTTAGCCGTGACGAAGTCGATATGGGTCTTGTAAGACGAGAAAGGCGGTAATATTGACGGCATCACTTTCTCCACGTCCACGTGAGCCTGAGTTGAGCAGCAGACGAGGAAATATCGGAGTTTGACGAGTCCAACGAGTACGTAGTGGCCCGCGTAACGGGTTTAAAGTACACAAACAAATGGGCCTACTTTGTGGTTGCATCCTTGTCACATATTATATGGGAAAAATAACTAGTTTCCCTCCCACCTGATTTTCTCTTAAATTGATCTAATAATGTGGGGAAAATGGGTAGTTCGTTTTTGCGACGAAACTAATAAAGCATCCCATTTTCCCAATATTACTCACAACACTTGCGCTGCGCTGCCTCTCGGGAAAGTTGCATGCCTGACTTGAGTGATGGTGATGGTGAGTGAGTGAGTCGTGACAAAGTTATTTAGTCAGAATATTATGTGATGATCTGGACGCCGATAAGATAAAAATCTGCAATATGCCTACATGCTAACTACGCGGCGGAGTACTGGGTAAACCACTTGAATAAATTACAAATCCTCCTTTTCCCATTTTTGTCCGTTTTCCCAATTCTTTTGTCACCAATGAAAAGTATAAATAGTCCGGTGGAATAGAGGATTTTTTACCACTTTTTCTCTCCGGAAAGGATCGATCAGATAAGACATTTTCCCATTTTCTATTAGCCCATGTTTCTTTTTTGTACAGTAAACTCATCCATCCCATCCCAACATTAAATATCAACAAAATTGATTTTTTTGTCTGCTGGCCGATCCCGACATCATATTACTTTGTTCTGAACAAAAGGCGGCAGGATTGCAAAACCGAATCCCCTTTATGGTACTGGTTTCTCGCTCCGAGAGGCTGGCTCACAAAACAGCAACGCTTTATGGCTGCATATGGTTGTTTACAGACGCTCATCAAAATCATGATGTCTTTATGAGTATTGGTTTTCCTTTTTCGTGCAAAAAACAATAATATTCTGGTTTTCTCGCATAGAACTCTATGATTTTTCAGATTGATAATGGCTTACAGATTGTAAAGATTTTAGCCATCTTGAGTTGATTAGGTTGATTAAGATGATGAGTGGAGATGACTGTATTAACCATGACCCTGCTGGCATGGGTTCATGCAAAAATCAATTTGGGATTTAGCTAGTGTGTGTGTATGTAGTTGCAAAACTGCAATGTTTTTTTGTGAGAAAGTTCAAACTGGTTTACTTTACGAACTTGTTCGATTTTTGTAAAACTGCAGGAAACATTTTCTGCAAGGATAAATGGAAGAATAATCTTGAAAAGTTAAAACGTGTCAGATTTTTTCTGGATTTTTTTACCACTACTACGCCAACTTGACCCTGGGAAGTAATTGTGCAAGCTTATTCTACACTCCTCCATTGAATGCCAGCCATTAAACAGCCAATGTCCGCTACTACTTATACCACAATAGCCCAATTAGACTTGTGCTTTCCCTGTTTCATAATTTCCATTTAAATGGAGTCATACGATGGAGCCATAAGGATATACAGTGCAGTGCCTTGTATTGCCATTTTATTCAAAGTTTTTGGCACTCCTTTTCTGCCTGCTATCTAGGGCACCGTGTAGGTTGGACTCGCTATGAATGGAGAGAACCGTGCATATTATTTATAGAGGCATTTTCACCAGTGTTATCGTGAAATCTTAATGGGAGCTGACACCGACCTGACTGACTGAAGGCAGTGTCATTATGCATACAACGTCAAAATGGTGATTTACACTATGCAATAAACCACCCTGGCCTATACCTAGTGTATGTGCATAATTACCTATGCGTCTCTGTATGTATATATTCTTTGTGGGCAGCATTTTGACGCATTTTCCCTGTTCACATTGTAAACATAGCGGAGAATGGATTGAGATGTGAGAGATATGCATTATATGAGTGGGTAATTATCAGAGGAAATCATAATAATATTATTATGCACATACTTAATATGATATATGTCCAACTCACGCAATTTATATCTTTTCCTATACTAAATCTATAGAAGGAAACAAGTCTTCTACGTAACTTCCCCCTTTATTCTTTCTCGGCAAAAATAAAAATAGACTTTTTCAGAGTGTCCAAGTCGCCAAAAAACATGGGTATACTTGGTGGGAGAATTGCCTTATGCCTTACAGAGGAGCAGTAGTACTCGATTCACAAAAGCCATTTGTTTGTGGGCACAAGTAATAAAGCAAAAGAGATTTTAGAGATTCCATCGGAAGTTTACTCAATTCAATTCTCTGTTGGAAATAGGCGCTGGTGGAAAAGGCCGCTGCCAGTTTTTCCCCGTTGTTCCTCCAATGGCGAAAGTGAAAGAAGATAGGGAGCACAGTTTACCACTTCATTCATGTCTCGCAGGACCCATTAATATCTCCTTGAGCTGATACTCTCGTGTTTTGGCCCACAATTTTCTCTCTCGGTTACACGCTGAGCTTAATGCCTTGTTGTGATTTTCTGCGACATGCTCATTCCAACTGAACAAATTTCATACACATATTACGCCTGTTCTTCCACAAGCTAGCGAAACATAAAAACTCTGTGCCGGATTGCTAATAAAAAATAGGCCATATACAACCTACTACACCATCATATTTGTTCAAACTGCGACAAAATTCCGTTCATGGGGACCCAGTGAAATTATCTGTTTTCACTTTTTCTTCTCGAAACTCAGCACAAAAGGCTGCACGAGAGAAAGGGATAAATGCACTTTATTTTTCATGCCACAATATAATGAGAATAACGGTGCCAAATATTGCTTGTTTGCTTTCCCCTAATGATATACACACACTATCAGACTATTTTTTTTTTCCGTGCCCGATCCTCCACAAAAATGCGATGTTATCCCCTTTCCGTACGTAAATGGGGCAACTAAGTCATTTTTTGTATTCATCCATTCATATTAAAAACTGCAATTAATTTCAGATAGGGTCACTTTGCCTAAAAGAGTTTTTCCCTCACGCACACAACCATTCCCTCCATATCCCTCCACATTTTTTCCATTTACTCACTCTTATCATATTTTCCTTTAGTTTTGTTGATAGCTGGTGGTACGTGCGCACTTTTTCAATTTGCTGGCATGAATAACCTGGAATTTTGCATGCCGTCACCTTTCCTGGCTCGAGCGAGAGCTACGTTGGTAGGCTAACTTAGATCCGGTGTGCTAGAATGCTGTCAGAGATATGCATTTTTGATTGCAGGTGGAAAAGCATACAGCCAGTTTTCCGAGGACAGTTGAACCATGTATAATTTGTAATATCAATATATGAAATCTGGCATAGGCAGAAACATAGATGACATTAGGGTGGCCACTGTGGCCAGTGGTTGGTAATGTCCATGTAACTAGCATTCCTCTACATATTTTCGTGCCTTACAAAGATCATATTGATGAGACGCGATGTGTAAGCGTATAGTAGTACGCCAAGTGTCTACATACCAAGCTGGAAATATCAGCAGGAGCTTTTTCCCCTCTCCAGTTTTTTGATGATGATGATGATGGAGGAAAAAGCAAATTATGGCTGGCATAAATTATGCATCTTGTCTGCCCTTTATCGACTTTTCCCCATTTTTTACACAAGCCTCTTTTCAAAACATGAGATTCGTGCACACGTACTTTTATTCTCGTCAGGAGGAAAACCTTGCCGTCAGCCAAACTCCTCTATTCACCATGTCAGTTTTGAATATGCACTCACCTAAAGCACCCCTAAGTTTGGAAACGCACAGGATTTTCGAGATATAGAGGCAAGCCACCAAGTAGCGAGAAGGACATGCGATGCCTTTTAAAAACCCCGTGAACTTGCTGCAATCCCGGTGGCTTTTCCAGGAAGTTGTAAGTCCTTGTTTGTTTGCAAGTAATCAGATGAAGTGCAAGGTACACAACAACACATCACATATATGCGGTCCTCATACTCATACGCAAAGTAGTTAATCCCAGCCAGGGAAGGTTCATGCTTTTGGTAGAAATGGGATTATCAGTGGAAGGCTGCACCTTGCTTCCGTCATATTTTTATGCCCACATTGTGCCACTTCTCCAGCCTTTTTCTCCGAAGAGAAGTGGAAATGTTTGCCAAGGCTTGTGACTTCATGTTGCATCCAAAAATTTCCCATCTTGTAGCGTCAAAAAGCTTTCTTCCCAATCCCAAAAATGGGGAGAGTACAAACATCCAAGTCCAAAGGGGGGAATATTTTAAAAAACTGAATGAAATCTGTTCAAAGTTTTCAAACTGTGGTGAGTGCACAAATGCAGTGGCTGGGCTACTACACTTTCCTCCAGATTCTCTAATAACTATTGATATTTGATTTGATAAAGTTTGGTCATCCCCTTTTTATGATTTTTTTCCGCCAGCTACAAAAACTCATGGCTTCACTCGGATTTCATATTTTTCAAGGGGAGGTCCCGCGTGCACGCCTGTTTGCCATCGATTGAATGAATCAGTTGGTCAGTCTGTTCCGAAATCAATACTGAAAGAAAACATATCTATCGTCCCTATACATCTCCAAATACAAAAAGAAAAAGGATTTTGAGTTTGCTCCTTCCATTTTCAAGTGGTGAGAAATACATGGCCGCCAGGTGTTACTGAAAGAGGCTTTTGTTAACAAGTTGTGAAAAGTGCGTATATCACGGTGACATATATTTTTATTTCAAGAGTAAAATACATATAATTTAGTGAGCTCGCTTCTCAACAGCACCTCACACACTCTTCAATAACAAGTTCTATTGTTTTTATCGAAGAGCTCTCGCTACACCAGCGATGACATTGTAAACACCAAGCCTACATCAAGCGATTCTGTTGTGATATATATGAATGTGTCAGAGTCGACCGAGATCTCACCTACAAAAATAGTTGGTGGAGGTGGTGGTGTGGTGTTTCGTGTTGGATAACAATGTGTACACACGTCACACTTTATCTCTCTACTTTTCCATCGATCCGCCCCTTTTTTCCCCAGAAAAAAACCAAAGAGCTATAAGGGAAGCTTCTTTCTGTATCATCAAATAAATTATAACGTCGATGATATGTGCTGCTGATGCGATGGGAGCACCCACTTGCGACTTGTGCACCAAGAATAATCTCCTCTTCATGTGGAGGAATCTGTGGCCAGGATTATCCGAATTGCCTCCTATTATTACCATTCATTTACTGTCCTGCTCACACAGTTTGGCAGGATAATCTCGATGAAAACTGTTTGTTTTTTGGTGATAATAACAGAGGATGATGTAAGCGTGTGCTACGTGTCTCCGTTTCTAATAACTAGTTCGTCTTGTACTCTCACTAAAAATCAAAAGAGAGCCTTCAAGGCATCACATCTCATTTCATCCCCCTTATTTCGCCTTTTGTTGACGGAGACAATACGCGTTACCCTTCTATGTATATCACTCGTCGTGAAATGAGAAAAGGCGTGCGTTGGCTGAAATGGTCTGAAGGATTAGGCCCAGGACGTGCTCCTTGTGCAGCTATCCATCATCCCGTGTGTGCACTTCAGAACTACAGAGAAGGAACTTTATAGGAGGAGGTAGTGCACTGCTGAAGACAGTGACATTTTCTCCTGGAGCTAAACAGCTATACGGCAGAGAAGACAAGAGCCCTCCACATTCCTGTGAGCGAGATAAACTTTGGCGTTGTTCCCTTGTTCGTGATATTATTACCGCAAAAGTGAAGCATGTTAATGTGCCCTGTGCACACGGTAATGAACAAGACCGAGATTATCAGTCTATGTTTGTCTTTTACCCAAAATGACTTGTTGAGACTTGAGGTTTCCCTCTTTGCAACTTTGCCACAAGCTCCTAATATCCCTCACTCTGGACGGGTACTATACCTATAGGTATGTATTTTTAAAAGAGGAAATTTTTGACCTTGCGGTTTTCCATACGAAGCCCCGGTTACTCATTCCTCAGGAATCCCAAACTTGAAAGATCCACGCCACAAAGTTCTCCCCGTTCAGCGTTTTTTTTTCTCAGGAGAGTTTCCTCCCGTCCAGATAAAAGAGCAGAGACAAAGGCTGGCTCACAACCGCAGATTACCCAACAAAATAATTCCGCTCCGAGGTATCATCAAGGGGAAATGACTTTACTCGGAACACACACAATATGATAGTTTTAAAACTTGAAAAGGTCAAGTTGGGATGAGCACGTCGACTCGAAAGATGATCTTATTTCCTAAGGTGCCATTCACGATTACACTAATCTTCAATAGAGCCCCTACAGCGGAGTAGTATAGTGCGGAGTATGGAAATGTGCGTACGATTGCAACTTTTTCTTTGCTCACGTGCAGCATGTGTCTTTTTGTATTAAATTACAATAAAATCTATTTGTTCCTCCCTCCTTCTTGACTCAATTTTTTTCTCAAATACTAAAAAACTATTTAGATTCTCCATGTAAATGATGTTGCAAGTTGTAAGGGATTTTTTGCGTTTGAACAAACAAAAACATAATATCTCTTGTGCTGCGAGTGCGTGCAACTCTCCCATTCCGCATTTCCTTTGTAGAACCGAAAATATGAGATTTGAAAGTAAACAAAAGGAACCCTTCGAAAATGCTCTTTCTCGGCCCAAAAATCGATTTTCATTTATTGGATATACAACTTATATCTCTACTTTCATTTTCCTTACTTTTGACAAGTTTATTCCAGAAACCAGACCACTTTATGTTCCAACCGGGAGGACTTCTAACAAATAACTAGTGCAGAAAGAAAAGGAGTCGTGAGAAGCCCCTCCTCAAAATAAACTTTTTTCACTAAATTGAATACGTTTTCTATGGCTGAGTGCATCTGGCTTCATCTAATAAGAAATTAACTTGTTTATTTATTGTGTAATATTTTCGTTAAACTTGAAAAAACACTTTTTCACGCATAAACACTACTCGAAAAGAAAGTGTGAAGGAGTGTTTTACGCAATTTGCTGTCTACCCCCGCACATTTTTTTCTATTGATCCAATCCCCAACCCAGCTGGAAAAGTTGGCAGAAGGCGAGTTTCTCGAAAAAGTGTTTTTACTTTCTACAGAGTCGAGACGGCTTAATAACATAATATAATATTAGTTTATTTGCCTCTTCTCTCCCTCCGCTGGTGCCTGGATGCATGCAGGTTTTTAGCGTGATGTGATATAATCCTTAATAAATACTTTCCTCTTGTTTCTCCTCTTCTCCTCATATTTTCCGCATCCCCTTTACATAAATATATTTATATATATATATATATATATAGTTACTCCAAAAAGTAAATTCACAAATCCTCTTTAATTTGCCAAAGTTGCTGGCATTTGTAGACTCATAATGGGACTCACTTTCTGTATATATTTATCCTGCTAGAACGAACTGCGATGCTTCACCAGTATATTCAATTGGAGGAGGTGGCGTAGCGACATAGACCAAGTTGCTCATCATTCTCCCCGGTGATGCTCTTGATGAGAGAACAGCTCTTCAAACTTGTACAAAAGACTAAAAGAGTCTCCTGCCATGCAACTCCCAGACAGCTAGGACTCCCATAATCTCAAAAACATTCAAAAATCTTTAGTCTCCGAAGAAGCCCATGTTTTGGGGAGAGACGCTGAGTAAAAGAGGAGCTAACGAACCTTCATCACCAGCATCATCCAAATCCGGGAAAATTTCCACGATTCCTCTACAGCGCGTACCCCGTCCTCTGCGCGTTTCTTTTAAGCTGAAAACTTTCCCCGTTTGATATTGTATGCAATTTTAAGACTCAAAAGCGAACAAGTCTACACGTTTCTCCTCTTTCAACTTGACAAAGGGATTTATTCAATAAGCATTCCAGGAAATGAACACTTTTTTTATTTCAGCTCTCAGCCTTCATCAACATCTACATTTCTACTCATTTCACTGACTGTGAGAGGAAGTACTTTTCTCAGTGGAACAGTAATGTGCTTTGTAAGAGCAGAGTTGATTGCATGCTTCTCTTGGTATCCATACATATACGAAAATGCTGATACCACACTGCCTGCACACATGCAACTTTCGGGTGGTTACCCTTGAATTTTAAAATGCATTGGGACAACCCTACCCCAACCATCGATTCCCTCCAGACGGAGCTCCTTGCTTTAAGAAATCCTTCATTGCGAGTGCGGATTCAAAGGTGGAAGTAACTTCACCGTAATTTTCCCATATGAGACGTACGTGCACCACTAAAAAAGGCACATCTTTTTACTTTGCATCCCTCAAGCCACAAAGAATGATACACCAAACGAATAATGATTTCATAGGAAATGTTCATTTATTTTTCATTCCGGTTTCCGTCCTCCAGTGTTTTTTCTCCCAAAAGATTGCCGGAAAACTGGAAAAAAGTTGTCATTCTCGGAGTCCCTCTGGATTTCTCTTACGCACACACAATTTAAATCTTTTAACACACCACGAAAAAAAATACAGAAACCTCCTCATATTCTGCCGGAGTCACTAATGTTCTTAAATGTCGCTTGCACTACGACTATACTCGCGTGAAACTTGAGGGGAGAGTCATGAATAGCTTTAAAAATATTTTTAATGGAAACCAATTCGAAAGGATTACGCAGCTTTCTTCATCCTCTTTTCTTGGTAGTGCCGTGCTGTGTTTTGTTAGCAGTGCAATCTTTTTTACGAACAAAATATTTTATACACCCCCTCCACTCCATATTTGCCTCCACCCTTTTCCCCAAAACTAAACTTTGTTTTCGTCCCCTTCACAAAATCTAATTCCAAATAGATTGGCATTCTTCCCTTAAAATCCATGAATCCTCTTGAAAGCGAAAAACAATCTCTTTATGTGCACTCTCTATTTATCAAGAAGATGCATGCGTGCATCATAGTCATTTATTGCATTAACTACTTTCATCCGCGCATTATCGTCATCATTCATGCGGTGCTACAAAAAAAAACTCTCAAAATCCTTTGCAATTCAAAGGAAGACTCGGAGCATGAAGAAGTACCTCCTTCAAACTAAGGCAACAAGTATCAAAGGGTCATTCTCAAGTGTGGATTATCTTATTTGGCTCGTTTCACCATATATCGGTTATACGACGCGTATTCTCCAAGTATCCTATTTTTCCTTGCATCATTGCCTGGATCACATCACGTTGATGAACGAAAAAAGCAGTAAACCATGTCTGTTTGTGGGGCGGAGAAAAATTATTTGGAAATGGCTCATTTTTCCATATAAAAATACTGTAAGTAAGAGTATTAAACCGTGGTGTTTTGTACAAGAGGACCATTTAAAAATTGAAATATACGCCCACGTTCCCATTTTATGGTCTAATGCTACCAGAGACATGGCCCATGTGGATATTCTCAAGCTTTTTTTTGTTTTTGTGATCAACCGCATCAAACAGCCTTGAAGAATGGACAAACATGATGATAATGCTCTTTTGGAAGTAAAATACTAGGGGAGAGTGTGTAAGTGGGGAGTAATGTAATTGAAAATAAGAGCAGCCAGCCTTATTTTTCAAGGAATCACGGACGGCAGGAGAGGATATTGTATAAAAATGAGAAAAATCCAATCATCTATGTAAACTGCAAACAAAAGGGGCAGAAATCCATTTTTAAGGAGGAAGCAGAAATTCATTTGTTGTGCAAACAATTCAAATATTAGGCAATCTCTTGGCTACGTCGATTTCTCCTATCTCTTGCTATGTGCACATTTGTAATGTTGTGCAATCCGATCATGCCAAATCACGCTATAAACATACAGCGAAACTCCACTCGAACTTTGAGTTATATTGTTTTAAAGAGATTTTATAAACATACAGCGAAACCCCACTCGAACTTTGAGTTATATTGTTTTAAAGAGATTCTCTGTGAAATGTGTCAAATCAAACGGGGATCTTCAAATATCGTTTGATCTTTGTAAAAAAAATGCCATTATTGTTACTCAAAGTAGACATAACAATCAACCCAAATCACGACCACGTATATTCAATTTCACTTTTATTACTGTTTTGTTATTATTATTCTGTTTTGAGAAACCCAAATTGATTCGTCCAAGGGCCATTTCAGTGATACATTGGACAACCTCATGATGCGTGCGTGTCTCGCGAAAGAAAGTAAAATATCTTTATAGAAAAAAGTCATTACGTTTGGAGGATAGGATTGTACGTGCCGTGTCACATAAGTCTTACAAATGACGATATGTTTTTTGATGAATCAATAAAGTCAGAAATAAAAACGACAAGTTACTGGACTCAAAATCCTGGCATCATACGGAACAAAGGTGAACGGAAAACAAGTTTGGTTATATTAGTCGATATGCATAATGGGATAGGATAGGATGTTTATCGGCAGCAAAGATGAATATGTTGATATCTGTCATGAAGATCAACAGGAGGTCCAAAAACAACAGACAATAACCCTGTCTTCAACACCACACCATGAACGGTAAAGATCGTAACAACCATAGTTCATAGCATTCCGCTATTTTTTTTCCTTCCAAAATGTGTAGAATAGAATAGTATAATTTAGCACAAAAGGGGTTTTCCAGGTAAAGTTTATTTGACAAAAATTGAGGAAATACCTCTAGCTACATGCGAAACAAATAAAAAGCTAAATAAGAATGGCACGCTTTCCTTTATTATGTTTTCTTGGAAGTATACCCGGGTCGACTTCAAACGAAGAAACATAAATATCACTCACGAGAACGTTGATGAATCACTGGTAAGGAATCCGCAGGCGGTTAAAGCATTTTGTTGCAGTCCAACGAACACTGTGAATATTCATTTCATTCTTACAAATGTACAGTGAGAGAAGTTGAAAAAAATTAAATTCCAAAAATTACAATGGGGATACAATGGGACAATAAATGTAACGTAAATGAGATGAGATGACACTAGCCTTGAGTGAGCATGATGACAAATCAATTAATTTGAGAGGAAATGATATTGCACGCGTGTCTCCAGTCTCCACACCAGTTCATTTTAAACATGACTCACTTGTAATTCCCAGCTTTAAGTAGTATTAGCGGGAGGAGTAGAGTAGTATTTGTCCCGAAAGCATTGCCAATTTGAGTATACCTACACGTGAAGGGAGACACACAGCAAATAGTTATGGAATCACAATACACTCCCCTCATTTTCTGTTTGTGCAACCGTTACATTATCTGGGCATGTTCTACATTTTACACATTCTCCAGTATTTTGATTAGTTCCCTGCTCAGTAGTTCAGAATGAAAATCCCCGGTTTGGGTTCTTTTCTGCAAACATTTGCCCGAGAGGGGCTTTCCGTTAGTGAAAATGGGAATTGGGGCATGAAATCATCATCACGAGTACACAGTCAAATGTGTAAACTACGCGAACGTTGGATGTATTCTCAGCAGACAAAACCTTTTTTGCTTATTTACTCACTTTATGCTTTTTTGCTTAACTGGAATTATAAATTAATGTATGGACTCTGTGCACATTTCTCGGGCGGGAGTGAGCATCCATTCCATATGGCTACCTACTATTATTTATTTACTATTTCAAAATTTTCCAGGGCTTTGCCTCGATTTACAACTACTTGTGTTTTAGACCGCCGTGTGCCCTGGTTTATGCATACGCACACTCCCATCTCCCAAGAAATGTTAAATGTCAAGAAGGGTTTCGGGAGGAAAAGTGATACGTAGTCTCTTTCCGGGCCGTCCAGAAACTTTAGTTTTGAGGGAACGAGAAAGACTGCGGAAATCGGATTTCCGTATCCGACTCTCCTCGGTGTCATTGTTTGGGTCTGCATTTTATGCAGATTCCTCATGTGTAATTCATAAATGCTCGCTTGTACTGACTGAATAGTAATAGAGGGGTACGTACGTGGGGCAAGAGATAATAGACAGTTTGCGTTTTGTACGTACGTTCCGTGTAAGACGTCCGTCCGTAACAATGTACGGGCTCTCGCAAGTTCAGAACGTAAGACTTCTGCGTTTTCACGCGCTATGTACCCCGCAGTTTGCGACCCGACATGCGCAACGTGTCGCCCATAAGAGTGACGTATGACTATGACCCTTAGTTATGTCCTTTACGCCTCCTGGGTCACGGAGTTTGATTTGCTTAGGATTCAGATCGTAAGGAACTTCTACTGGCAGCCATTTCCATGGAGTTGGTGATGACCATTGACTTGGAATTGGAAGTCAAGCCCACGGATAATCGGATGTAGGTTGCCAATATGAAGCTTACATTCTGGACAAAAATTTGAGCGTTACGGAAGTCGAACACCGCATACTGTCTAATAAAGAGTGGACATGAGCATAGAGGCGCAAGCAAAATGAAAAAAGTAAAAACGGAATGGGTTACCCCCAAGGAATTCCGTTTTACTCAGTGCCTTCAACTCTTACAAAATAATCAAATGAATACGCTATGAATATACCTAAGTTGCAGCAAATGCATAATTTTTAAGTTGGTAGGTTTACCGGAATTCTGCCGAGAATCAACACTGCGCTAGATTGATTGAATTCAATCCTTTCACTACTATCAAGCAAGCAAGGCAAAATTGGAATACTGGAAGCAATTCATATTTATAAAAAAATTTACCTTCGGAAATCGAATGAATTTCATGCAGTTTCTCCTGTCCGTTTAAATGTACAGCTCTTCACAGCTTCAAAGATATGATTCCGTATTCCGTACGCAGTAGTACCAAAAGCAATCCAAAAGCTGGGACCCACGATCAATCAACTGCCTCCCTATGTTCCTCTGTTAATTACTTCAATTTTTTTACTCAAATCACTACCACTCACGACACCGCTTAAAACTCAACACAACTACTACTGGTCACTTGCTCACTTTTTGTCAACCCTTTTCCACAAGTTAATTTTAAACACTAAAATTTCATCATACGTATATTAAAGTTGTAATGTAATACTGTTATGTTATTGTTTAAGAACAGAGAACACTTTTAC
>JAANSN010004592.1:0-14606 GCA_036850665.1 Dicranocentrus wangi | reverse complement strand
ATATTTACTACATGCATATTTTTTGTTTGTTTGTGATTTTAGGGTGGCGCCGTGAGCGCCGAGGATGCCGCCAAGCTCGAGAGCAACCTTGGAGTTAAACTTGAGCCCAAGTTTATTAAAGCCGCAGCCTAAATGAATGATGACAAGAGAGAAGATTGAGAAATTGTGAAAAAAGTGAATACCAAATTGAAAGCATGATCATCCAACCAAGCATTCATTTCTAGATTGTAATTTTCAATCGAATAAAAAAAATGTTGCATTTAAACATTATGATTTGGAGCTGGACATCATATTAATTGTGCAATGAATTCGTATTTTAGCTCAAAATCACGACTAACGTATCATTCCATCATATTGCATTTTTCCCACAGCTAAACTTGGTCATCATAAGGTCACGGCGTCTCTAGTCTCTATAGGCACTCTGTGGTGTATCCAGACCACAATCGACGATGCATTCAGAAATGCTCATGCAGGGCATAATATTATGATCGTAAATGGAGTAGTCACTGTCCCTGAAGGAGTATTATTTTTGTAATATGATTCCGCATGACCCCCTAAATAAGCTTCAGAGCTGAAGGGGATTCCCGTGATCATGCCATTAATGCGCGAGAACCTCGAGATAAACACGCGCACCTCATTCAAAATCGTTTTCCTTGCGTCCCAGAGCACTTTCAGCACCGACTTCGGGATTATCCCACCCAGCTACTTTGGGACTCGCTTCCTACTGATAAATTGATTAGTTGTAACAACCTACTCTGTTACCAATTCACTCTACATAGGATTAGCCTGGAATTATTTTACAACACAAAAACCTAAAAATTTCCTAGTTTTACACTTAATCGTTGACATCTTTACGGTAACTCGTTCCTTCAAAAGTATTTTTGCCAAAGCTAATTAAAGTTAAATGGTAAGTTTGGTTCATCTTCTACCGCAGTTTAGAGGGGAATTTTCCATTTTCACTTTGTCCAGTTTGCTGAACCGCAGTAGCCAATATAGTGCCCTGCTGTGTTGTTCGCCTTTGCATGCGCCCCATGTTCCAGCTACGCACTAAATGGATGAGGAGAGAAGCACGCCGCCCCCAAATGCTCCTTGAATCAACAGCGCCAGACCAATTACGGAGTGGATTCCAATCGGCATTACCATGTCCTTCATCATTCCAGGCCCATTTCGGCCAACTGACTGCTTAACTCCGTAACGGTAGTCGGATACTCGTTGACATCTGGCCAGAGTACCTCCTTCTACCCATGCATAGCGCATTTCAAGCACAGCAGTAGCGGACATGTAAGGCCACGTTCGAATGGAGCCCATCGTGTTCCACTTTTGTCCCATACTTGCTGGCCACTCCGCCCACCAACAGTGAATACATATGGTTGTCACGATTCACGCGAATCGCTGCTTTGGAGGCTGCCATGAGCTCTGCTTTAGTTGAAGGTCCGGTCCCCCAAATGGTAATTCGTCAATGACATTGCTCCGGGTGGATGCAGCCGTATTTGGAATGCGTTGCAAGAGGTTTTCTCCGTAGCGCAACTGAAGATGCCAACGGGACTTGAGTCCAAAATCAGGGTAAGAGGTGTGCAGAATGAGATTGAGTCGGAGCTGCAATTCTCCTTCGACATGAAGCTGCAATGGCGTACACCTAGCCAGGGCGTCTAGGAGGGTTTCTTGGTCGCTTGAAATCTTGTAGTGTTGAAGCAATGCTCGTTTTGGGTTCGAAGGAAAATTCCCCTGTCGGGGGAAGTTTTAGGTAAACATACGTACCGTACCCTCTGCTGTTCATTTTCTTATGAACATTTTGCATTTATTTTTTTTGTTTGAGTAAAAGAAGAAAGGGCTCCACTGTGCTAATTGTCCTCATGCGAGTTGTTTTCCTAAGTCTAACAGAAAAATAACATTTTATGATAATACATAGTAAAATAGAATAATATATAGAGCAGTGATTTTGGTCACGTTTAACAACAAAATAATTTCTTCACATATTTACGATATTAAATGGTGTTGTATAATAAATTTAGTCATGAATAAATGATTTTGGCATTCATTTCAAAGGACGCCGAATGGTAGATTAGGTAATACTAATTCTTAAAATATTTGGAGCAAGGTCAAAGGTTATCATCACATGTGGAAGCACAAATTGCAGCTAAGATTTTTTAACAAAGACATAACCTATATGATGAGATATGTGATTCGGTCGGTCATCGGAGATACCTATACGGACAATCACTATGTGGAAATATGTTTATTCGTAATTTTTCGAATGTTCGCATGTATGTATCAAACGTGTCTACATACATGGTGTAAAATGTTCATTTGCAAATAAGTACGTATTTATCATTAGAAATGAATAGCATATATCACCCCGTTAAATTCCCCGTAACCACACCAAGTTGATGACAAGTACGAAGAATTGGCTTTAGCTCGGCCAAAAATCTACATAGGGTGTAGAGTTTAGTCTTTATTTCACATTTCCACGTCTTACGTGTTTCGTAATGTACTCGCTCATTGTCAGTCAGTCATGCACGGTTTTGCCAAAGGCAACCGTAAAAACAAATTAGCAAAAGGAAGTTTTAGTAGTAATATTTGCGTAATTGGACAGTATGTATTAGCAAGTAAAAACTGTCTTTGTATTTTATTTTTTATGTTTCAGCTTTTCTCATATATTACATCACTATATATTATTCAGCACTATTTTTGCAGCTCATCCACTTCACTCATTCCATGCTTGTTATTAGAGTAGCATGTTAATCAATAACCGCATTTGACTGAGACTCTAAAATTATCACGTGTAAAAGTTTGTCGTCGCAAGTGGAGTTCCCCACTCCTTCAGCTCATAGGAGAAAAAACATCACTTGACAAAATAAAACTGCTTTGTTAAGAATTCTTTTACATATATACTTATTTTAGCCTAAGCACATAAACAGGCCGCAGGCCGACAGCAAAACATTAAAAAACCATCCATTAGCCATCAGACCATTAAATACAGGTTTGACGTAATCAAGAATACTTTGAAGGTTGCTGTGACAGAGAAATAGTTGTTGTTTTTCCTGTAAACATCACGTACTCGGTATCGTGGACGGTGGACGGCGCACCCAAGTACTAGGTGAAACCACAGACCATTGCATTGCGTTAACCAGTGGATTTTTCCTGCAGATAAGTTTTTAATACATTATTGGCATCTTAAATGACCAATTTCAGTTTGCTCACTGACGCCAAGCAAATTAAATATACACTCAGTTTTTTTCTTCTCACATTAATTAATTAATGTTTGCAACCATGATGTCTAACGAGACTGTGCCTACGAGGTTCACGCTCCTCCTCTGCCTCCTGCTCGACTTTCCCGACAACGAGAACCGAACGGATTGTTCCGTAAGTGACGAGGAGAACTGCGTAAAATGCGGGATTTTGGGGACCTATTTCACTGGCGAGTCGACTGACGACACGGCGGGGCTGGGCCACATCATCAACAATGTTCAGTGGACGCTGACCGTGCTTCTGGGACTGTTTGCGGCAGTCACCAACTCCCTCATTATCTTCATTTTGGGGAAAAAGAAGGTCAGGCAGGGATTCGACATTTTGCTCCTCTTCCTGGCCAGCTTTGACCTTTTTAGTAGTGTGGTTTGCGTGATTGGAGCTACAGGATTTATTGCTTTCACTGGTAAAGCATTTTGAAATAAAAACCGTAAAATTTCAAATGTTCAACCGAACCCTTGAATTATTTTGTTTTTAACATTTTTTTTAGATAATTGGTCTGGCCGAGGATTCTCTGCACTAGCATGCTACGCCTGGTTCTGCTTTGCTGCCTTTTTCGGGAGATCTGGATCCACCTTCACGACGGTGCTAATAACAATTGAGAGGTTCCTCATCATCCAGTTTCCCGTTAGGTCCCAGTATTGGTTTACTCCTACCAAGATTAAAATCCTGGGACTGTTTGTTGTGTTCCTCGCCGTGTTCATCAACCTCCCGTGGGTGATCAGCGTTAGTATTACGGAAAACGAGAAATGGAGGGATGTTGCAAGTGTGGGCCACCTTCCCTACGTTATTACTCGGACTTGGTTGGGAACAGTTTGGTATTCCCAGGTGGCGCGGTGGCATGACGCTGCTGACTTTTGGCTTCCACTACCCGTTCTGCTTTTATTTAATTTGGCGTCTTATTGGAATGTAAGATCAACACTATCTTTGTGTAATATGGGGTGCGGCCATTATTGGAAAATTTACGGTAATAATAAAATTATTCTTCCAATTCAGGTGAAGCGAATGTCAGGAAAGCGAAAGGGCATGAATCTGAGTCGGAAAAAGGACTTTCGCGCTGTGGAAATGTTCTTGCCCGTTGTCGTCGTCTTTTTCATCGGGAACATTATTCCATTCAGTTACGTCATGGTTTTGGAGCACACGGGCTACGCCTACAGGGAACTCTACATGGGCGTCCTCCTCTCAACTGTTTTTGGAGCTGCGGCCAACCTTCCCATTTACTACTTCAAGCGGAGTAGCTTCAAAAGGGAGGTTAGGATCCTTCTAGGAGGCTGGTTCAACATTAAATTTGAGGAAAAGAAGAAAAAGAAGAAGACGACGGAGGAAGGGAGGAGCACGGATGGGAATGTCACAAGCGGAACCACTGCTGGCGAATCATCAAACACTCGGTACAGCGACGGAGAGGCTATCGAAATGTCAGCGTGATTCTTTTTAGGTGTACTTGCTTTGTTTAGGCGATTAAAAAATAATTTATTGTTTATATCGGATTACTTGTTGAAAGAGGCTGTAATTAATTGTTGAAACTAAGTATACTTAAAGTTTGGATTTATTAATAAATACAATTTCTTTATTGACAGAATGTTTGTTGTTTTAAAATTGCTGTTTCTATAAAGCTAATTCACCTACCATGGTATTTAGTTATTGCTCAATGACTTTTCTATTTGCCTCTACCTGGATACCAAGTTGCAGGATACATATTATTGTTTCGCGGGTGGTCAAAAACGTATTGCGAGTATAAAACTGGTCCGCGTCTCCGTTCGTCGGAGTAATAACCCTCCGCCTCATTATTAAGGAGTGCGAAGCAATCCTTTATGAGATTAGTCTGAAAGTCTGGCCGGCCGTCCGGCCGGCCGTATCCACGATAACTCTCTAACGGTTTCGAATTTTCAAATTCTGTTTTCGGTAATGTATTGCTTATCATTTATTTACAATCACTTCGTCCTCGATGGCCATTATCTTGTAATTAGGCAGTACATTAATTCAATCGACCACATGAACGCCCACCAATACACACAAGCAGCATTATTGTAATATGAATAATAATTACCCTGCTAAACACGCCAAATACTGAGGACACAGTCAAGTCAAGGCAAGAAGGAAAAACTTGCAAAATTGTAAATCCATATTGCAATTATTGGTTTCTAGGAGAATTTGCAGACAATGATTAGGCGTTTCTACTCACAACAGCATTCTGCTTAAACATCCGAAATGGGATGGATCCCCTTGGGAAAGTCGACGAGATGTCCGTGCTCCGCCAGCATACTCTTTTCCAGTGACTTATGCCATGCCACCCCATATTGTGGGGGAGGAGTAGTATGAGAGCATCAGACATCGCCAGAATTCGCCCGAGCACCGACAGATGATTCTCTAAAACATAAATTACAAAAGTTGGTACAATTTTGGATGCACGTGCATAATATGAGTAATTGATTCACGGCCGGGTCACCCCTAGTTTAGATACTACTGAAATGACAGGAAATATAGAGGCCTTTTCCGAAGCCTAGCATTTCGACATCTTGGAAATCAGTAGTGGTATTGCTCGCTTTAGGGACCAATTGTTTAGNACATCTTGGAAATCAGTAGTGGTATTGCTCGCTTTAGGGACCAATTGTTTAGCTTGCTTACCAATTGCCTTGGTAAGTATTCCTGCGTGCAAGTGCATTTATAATGAGATGCAAAAAGTTATCAAGACGGACAGTTCATCTCACGATCTAGGGATGCATAATTAATCACAATTCTACTGCAACTTTCCACTTTTAATGATTTTATTTAACATTTAATTGAACCGGGCAAGTATAAATAATAAATTTATTTATTTTTTTACAAAATGACCGCTCAGAATTTATGCTTCTTTGGAAAAGTCTTGGAGGTAGCGTGGTTTGTGGAGATTAGTAAACTTCATAGAGTTTTTCTCAGAAGCCGTGAAACTTGGCACAACATGCTCAAAATGTCTAGTGGTATTTAAAGTAGATGGGCGGGCGATGAGGAATACTGTATTCACTCGCAGAGTATGTCGATAAATTTTATTACTTGTTTGCGCTGGATATAGGCAAGCTAAAGTCTTCTTACCGGATGTAGTATGCAAGCTCACAACTTATCCCTTGTTTACTTGCCAATGTAAATGTTACGGAATGCAAATAATATAAAATGAACTTGTCGGTCTGTGCCATTTTTTTAATGACCGGCAGTGAATCAATTGTGGGTGATAACGAACCTCACGCAGTGGTTCCATCCATACCTGCTTGATACATTAAGTATTAAGCTAGTAAAAAAGTATTTCCACGTGTTAACTTGTGAGGGTGTTGCACTCACATCCGATCAAATGTAATATTATGACGAGAAATAATACTCATGATATATCTATAAATTCGAAGCACAGAATTAAATTTCACATGCAATAATTTTGAAAATGACATGTAAATTTATCTATTGGTTGGTACGATGATATGTTTGCGAAGCATGTACTCTACACAGATTGCAATTAGTTGGGTCATTAATTGACGCTTTAGTTAGTACACATTCGAATTAGAAGTCGGCTGAACGATTTTTTCCTGTGTATACAGAGAAACAGATACAACTTGTGAATCAGTGGATTCCGCTTTAATTGGGGACACATCCTATCCTACTGGTCTCCCCTCTGAAATAGATTGAAGGATGACCTTGTCACGAAAATGATTTGCCCCACAGGTCAGTGCTTCAATAAAAATCATACGGACAAAAGGACGCGGACCAACACGGGATTTTGAGATAATGAGTTTTTGACATCATATGTAGGGGACGAGGAAAGGGATTATTATGTAAGTATTATTTCTTCGTGTAACTACTGCATAATGAGGCTTCATGGTCATGCGTCATAGGAGTCCGTTGTTCACCAGTTCTCCTAATTAGCTGGGATTTAATTCAATTGCTTAAGAATGCTACTACTGTGATCATGTTGCTTATAGTACCGCTTAACGTAGTCATGATTGGTCGCCTTGGTTTGTAAAAATTAGTCGACGTTGGTAAATGATAAAGTTTTATTTGGCAAAGTTAGCATGACATAAATTGTCAATTTATTAAGTATTGAAACTTGTTTTACATTAATTACTAATTATTATTATTATTATTATTATTATTATTATTATTATTATTATTATTATTATGCTGATGTGTAAAATACATCGCCAATTACATCGCATTGGGAATATTCTGTCAGAGATTTCATTTACTGCAATATTCAATGTACAATCAAATGGAAATTAAAAAATGACAGTGCTTTTATATTTACAGTAATATGTGTAGTGTAGCTTGGGTTGTCCTTTAGTTTTCCTTTGCCAATCCAACTATACGGTTTGTTTAACATGTCGTTGGTAATCCATCTCAAAATTTTTTTTAGTGGTAACTAATTTTCGTGGTAGTAAGTCGAACAGTGAAATAGCTGCACAGTTACCCAAATAGATTAAGGAGGAAGGATGAGTTTAGGTAATAAATTATGACTATATAACTGATTATTAGAGAGTACATCCAAAATGTGAACGAAAATGTAATACGGATTTTACAGCTTTATCAATCGTGTAAAACCACCTTTTATTTTCGGGATATTTATAAATTTTTATTTCCAAACAGCCTTCACCCGAGAATGGCAGCGTAGGCGGGGTCGTCCCCGCCACTCCAGTATCTTCCCCTCTTAAACACGCGAAAGGGATAGAAGTACACTGGATAATACGGACCCCTTCCGTCACCAACCTCCCAAGGCTGGAGAACTCCGGCATTGTCTCCAGTAGGGTCCTCCGCCTCGCACTCCGTAAACACTGGGAATGGGACGAGGCCACATAATATTATGACTAGCAGAGCAACTATTTTCTTCATGCTGAATTGGTGCAATGTAATCACCACGTGGTTGCAGGCGAAGTAGCGGTTTTGCTTCTGATAAATATTCTGCATTTTGTCTTCAATATATAGTGTGCTTTGAACTTGATAATAAATCATGCTACAGTTTTAATGTCCAGTATATGAGTTCATCTAGCATGTATTATTCATCATGTTTGATGATTATTGATGACCCACAATTTGTAAGCATAAGGGAATAATAGTTTTCCTCAAGGAATGAATAACATCATTCCCTTCCCTCCCCCATTCCAAAATTTTCCATTGGCGACTGTATTTTGGAATTGATTTATGTTGCGCTTTACTTCTAGACCTGCAGGAGAAGTGGGCCATGTATTGAAGCATATTAATTGACAATTAGCGCGGGCTGTGATTCACGGCGTAGTTTTTCGTATATCAATATGTAACAGATAATGATGATGATGTTGATGATGTCAAAATTTAGTAAAACAATTTTTGCTTGTTCAATCTAATTACCTCTTTTAAAATTTCTGTGCTTAGTTAATGCGCACAAGTTTTGATGAAATCATAGCAAAATGGCATTAAAAAACGGAATAACTTGTTTCAGTAGGAAATGTTGGTCCATCAATGCCATAAATAATGTATTAATATATGAATAATACATGCTAACGGCAAACAACGGATTACTACCCCAAAATCATTATTAAGTACTTAGGATGATCAAAACGGTCAACATTATTAAGCTCCTGTTCCGCAAGCCAGCGTGAACCTGCTTTAAAATATTCATTTTAATCTTTTACAATAAACAGGTGGCTTTTCTTCCCAAATCTTTCCTGTGATGACTCATCAACTTGTCATGCATATGCAGCTATTCACTCCATGTCTTGGTCGTCGCAGCTATTCTTTTAGGTACTTAAATGAACAGTTCCAAACAAACCAACCATTATGCTAATATTCGTAATAGTATTACGTTATGACGGTTTAAATCCAAGTAGACGGTTTTTGATGCTCATTTTAGCAATTTTAGCTCAGGTATTAGCAAGTTTGTAATTTAAACGAGTAAGTTGAACTTTTTTCTCATTCGTGTAAGCTTAAGCTCTGCGTAGTAAAATAACTTGAAGCAGCGAATCATAAGGCAGTTTGGTAACTTTTGGTAATGAGTAACTGGATGTGGATGAGGATTGCTTATATGTGAGTGGCTCAACCCACATTGTCAGAATACAAATTTCGAATTTTCATTGTAATCAGGTTTATCATGGAGTGTGCAACTTTTTTATACTGATAATAGCTCCGTCCTGCTCCGATGAAACAAAAAGGAACAATGTGAGAATTTTAAATGGGATGGATTAGCTCTTTTTATTCCATTAAATGAATAGTCATGGAATTTATTTGACGTTTCAGTACCGACGCGAAAAGATTAATTTAAAATTACGGGGATATTCCATATCTGTGAATAGACACAAGAATGATTCCCTTCATTCAGGGTCATTTTTGCCATATCCCTAATACTTTTCTGATGGAAAGTGAGCAGGGACGCTTTTTGTCAAGGTGTAGGAGGACTCCTTATTTTGCAGTCTTTTAGACTGCAACAGTTTCATAAATAAAATAATAGATCAATGGCGCGCTTTTACTACTTATAATAAGTTTGCTAAAAGAGAAGTTTAATTGCATATGGATATCCCATATATATTTTTTCGATTCAAGACAGATCTGCTAATCATTGACATAAAACTGAACTCCGTCTTATCTGTGAATAGACACAAGAATGATTCCCTTCATTCAGGGTCATTTTTGCCATATCCCTAATACTTTTCTGATGGAAAGTGAGCAGGGACGCTTTTTGTGAAGGTGTAGGAGGACTCCTCATTTCGCAGTCTGTTAGCCTGCAACAGTTTCTTAAATAAAATAATAGATCAATGGCGCGCTTTTTTACTACTTATAATAAGTTTGCTAAAAGAGAAGTTTAATTGCATATGGATATCCCATATATATTTTTTCGATTCAAGACAGATCTGCTAATCATTGACATAAAACTAAACTCCGTCGTACAACTAGTCTAAACCTCAATCACGGGTTCAGAAAATAATTTTACTTAAAAATAAAAATTGCAACAGCAATATCTTGCTAGATGTGTGCTTTACCCAGTGTTATTGTATTTTATGAAGACGGGTATTCTGTATTCTTTTAATGTGTTACGGTATAGCAGTAGCACATTTTTTCTCGTAGCAATCCTCTAACGTGTATCCGCTACACGACTAGACAGTAAACAACAGTAACTAGCCAGTGTGCTTTTTGATGAGTGTGCAAGCTGATTTATGTGACATGATGACATGAGAGTATGAATGATGACTGCTCCACCTGGATGCTGAATGAATTTACATCACTAAACTTTAAATCTGAGTATGGAAAGTATCTCTCCAGCACACTACCTAACCTCTGCAGCACATCCATTTCATTAACCTCCTCAGCACCACCCCACAAACCTTTTCAGGGTCATTGGAAGAACCTAAGCCTGGTGTCATTCGACAGGTCTCGTTGACCTCAATTCAGCGACATTCGCCAAATAATCAAGAAGTTCCCTATCAATTAAAATCTCCTTAGCGACCTGGTGTACAGGTTTAGGCCACTGAAATTCATGAAGTGTGTAGCCTGGGTAACGAGCTACCCTTAAGGATAGGTTTTTGAAACGTCCTCCACTACGTTTAGAGGTTTCCTAAATAGTTACAATCCGAAACAAGTGTTTGGTTCTTGAATAATCGACGTAAAACGTGGTTAGCATAAAATGGTAGTTAGACCATCGAACAGAGATTGTTCAAGGTTAACGTCTTATCAAAAACAAACTCCATCCGCGATTTAATAAAAACCTTTATGTTAATCTGTCAACCTTTTAGTAACCATAAGTGAAGGGCGGACTTGAGTCCAGGCCGAAGGTTTGGATCCCGTGTCCTACATCAAGTAACGGTGAAGGACGGACTTGGGCCTCAATCTGGTCATACGAACCCAGTGATTTGCCGTACATCGTCTCTACTTGCATATATGACGAAATGGTTTAGTTATTACACACATGAATGGTTTCTAATATGGCCGTACTTTTGACGTCTGAGAAAACGTACAAGAGATGCAGCAAATTTCTCAAATTCTTCTGTGGTTCAATGTGCGTAAATGTCGCGTTTTTTCTCGTAACCAGTTTCAACTATTTTGTACTACATCCGTCAAGTAAAAACACCGCAAGATGATTTGTAGCCTGAAACGACAATTGTAATCGATTTCTTATTCATGTAGCTAACATTGCGTATCCAGTCAACTTCCAGAAGTCCGCACACCTTTGTGTATAATGAGTTAGTAAGTACTTACGCCGGAATTGTCGAAAATTTGTGAACACTGATGTTAGTAGCGGAATGACTTAACGGTGTCTTAAACGTTGGTTTCATCAATCTGCAAAACTCCGTTTGTCTTTTACAAAAATCCTTCCGCTTTGCTTGATCTTTTGGGTTTGATTTTTGTTAGTGCGGTCGATGTAAAACCTTTCAAGAGAATTCATATACAAAAGGTAAATATAACCCTCTTGGCTAGGTTTAGAAATAAGGTATAGCTTGCCGGTTTCTCGGGTGGTAAAATAGACGGAGAAGTAGTTTTGTTTTTATGGAAGGAAGCTCCGATTTATTTCTTTATCGAAAAGGCCGCTGAATCGTTTATTAAATTAATCGAGGTGCCGCAAATGCAAGTGACGTTTCTGCCCTGTGAATGAGGTTGATTTCGACCGTCCAACTGGAGCTACTTTTATAATTTCGATGATCTAAGACAACTATGGTCTTATGTAATGTAACAATGTAACTATGTAATGCCAGGTATATAGGTATGTATGTTTAAAACAGGAATTTCATAATTTGTGAATTTTAACTTTTAACTTTTGAAATTTAAACGTTTCAGGTTTAAATGTGTCAAGATGCCAAAATCCCAGTAGGTATAATCCTACCCAGGACGCAACAAAATCCTAATCAAACACCAGGTCGACATGGTCGAGGGAAACAATATCAGCATATGTTACTGCGAGTGTGTCAAGGCCAACGTAACTTCAGCGGAGACAAGCTGGACCCCTCCTCTTCAAGTTGCATAGGGACTCGTATGTCCTGATGTACTCTGGCAGCGGTGACGGATAGTACCACAGACGGACTGCCACCTCCAACCTCCCCCGTGTATTACCTGGTTTCCGTCAGTAGGCATGCTATGCTACGTTGGTCCGTCCGGCTATAAATCGACTTTCCAATTAGGAATTTTGTGTAAAGCGAAATCACTGTAGCTCTGGAGTTTACTCTAAGCTTCCACATGGCACGTGATGGCGGAAATCTGCCTATAGACTATACCTCCAGCGGGGAAGTAAATGTGTTTCTATTTCGAAAGCACCCCAATTTTGCCCCAGTTAAATACACTTTCCTCAACTGCACGCATTTTTCAACACTGTCAAAAGTAAGGAGCTACAGATCCCACGGTCATCATTTGCTCGCCATGGTTCGCAATCGTCATCAGAAGGAACACCTTCTCAGCCTGGCATCATACCAACTCCAAAATATTTATACAGAATATTTGCTGAATCTGCTTCCAAAAAATTGTAAAAAAACTTACGCAAAAATTCATTATTAATTATACATCATCCATTCAGTGTCTTGTTCCACATTACAAATTGTAATGTATACCACAAAATGCAGCATTGAATTTGAAAATGCCTAATAAATTACATGGCGTAATATTACAGATTGACGAAGAACATGAAGCGAAGGAGGATGGGGTACTTCAAAAATTCCTAATTCCCAATCTGAGGGGAGGGAGTTCCCTTGAGCGAGACCTGTCGATTGATACCTTGCTCAGGTTCGTGCGATGACACTAGTGAGGTTTATGGTTTGCTGCTGGAGGGGTTATTTTGTGTGCCGGGGAGCTACTTTACATATTTAAGTTTAGTGAGATAATTTTGCGGTTAATCTTTCTAGTCTTGGAGATAAATAGCAAGCTATACATGATGTTTTAATATTCTATTTGCTTTATTTATAATTTCCGAATTGTGTAATAATTAAATCTCACAATTTTTAAATTAGTTGATTGACGCTAATTTGGTTTTTACTTGGAAATCAGGAATAGACGTGCCGAACCAACTTGTATTTTGTCAAAGATGTATAGTAACTATTTTTTTTTGATTAAATACAGGAACAGTTTCAAGTTTAATCTAAAAATTATGTTATTTTCGGTAACGACATGGGATAACTTTCAAGCGTGAAACTTGCCCATCATTACAGTACATATTGGGCGAATAAAAAACTTTTTTTTACACCAGATAGCTTCAAAGCTTTTATCGCTTATTATGCCAGCGACGATTGTGTTGGATCAGCTCTGCTTTAGCGGGAAACAATTTCTCACAGCTATTACAACCAAATGGCTTCTCCATTGTGTGCATCCGCCTAATGTGCACATTGAGATTTGACGAAATGGAAAATCTTTTATTACAAATAGTACAGGGATATGGCCTCTCGCCACTGTGGACCCGGGAATGCACCCGCAAACCTCCCTTCCGGCTGGATAATTTCCCACAGTGCTTACAACTGTACGGCTTTTCTCCTGTGTGAACCTGCGTATGAGCCCTTAGGAGGACAGGATTGGCAAACCCTTTTCCACAAAGTTGACATTCAAATGGCTTATCTCCAGTGTGGGTCCCGCGGATGTGCCTGGTCCGCTCGCCGGAATGTTTAAAACTTCTGCTGCAGTGGCCGCAAGGGAATATTTTTTCGCCAGTGTGACTTCGAATGTGACTCCGTAGTCCGCCGGACTGGCGAAATGAGCTCGGGCAAAGCGGACACTGATAGCCCTTGTCACCGTGGATTTTTTTGTGCGCCTTCAAGTTGCTGTTGGTGGAGTACATTTTGTTGCAAATGTCACACTGATTGTCCCTCTTTTTGGGAGTGTGGACACTCATGTGCTCCTGCATGTTCCGGAGCACTGCGAATCCTTTGTTGCACGTGGGGCATTTAAAAGGTTTCTCGCCGGTGTGCACTCGGCGATGTTGAGCTAGTGTGAATGGGGTTGGGAAGGATTTGGTGCAAAATTCACACGAGTGATGCCTTGGTGGACGCCTAATTTCTTCTCCAATATGACCCCGGAGGTGATTCTCGAGGGAAGTTTTCCAGGAGAAAACTCGCTCGCAGAAGATGCACTCAAAGATTTTTCGTGAAGGTGTGGCGGCACAACTCATTTTGCAGCTGTTGCAAAATTCCCTTACTACTCCTTGTCTGGTTATTTCCTGTTGAAAAGAAGAATGCAAAATTCTCAGCGTTTGCTTCTCCCCGCAGACAATTCATTTAAAATAAAATATTTAGGTCCACTAACCTTGCTTGAGCTTTTAGGCTGATCCAATTTTCCCATAAAATAATATAAATCGGTAAGTTTCTTACAGATTATACTACGTTGGCTGACAAGGATGTTGAAATAATGAACATTCGGATTACTTCATCAATTTCATCGTTTATCTCTAATAATTAAGTTATAAT
>JAANSN010004591.1:0-14619 GCA_036850665.1 Dicranocentrus wangi | reverse complement strand
TAGTTGGCTTTGATTCTCTGTGCAGATGGTTTATGACACTTGAGTCTCTTGGCTGCAATTCGCGTAGAAGCAGATGGTTACCTTGTTAAATACCTTGGACACCCTATTAATCATTTTGGAGGTCCTATGGCCACAGGAGGGCCTGACTGCTTTTTGTAATCGGTGAATTTTGTAGCCGGAAATTTCGCGGTCGTTTTGTATACACTTACTAGTTGTTTATTTTGGATTTGAATTTTTGTTCTAGTTTTGACCTTTGACCCGGAAGGGTCATTTTCGAAATAGGAAATAGCGCGCTTGGAATGCGCTTCATTCGTTGCGGTTTTCATCGTGACGGAAAGGAAAAACAAAATAATGTAGTGACAAGGATATAGTTCAAGACCTCAGGAATCCGGATCGGTCTTATTTTTTCCATATCTTATCACACCGCATATGTTATATCTTAAGCTAATTTGTTGCCCAATTTAGTATTCAAGCCTTATTACTTTATGATATTCTTCAATCTGCATTCCCAGTTCACAGTATGCCAATAATGTTTTATAGTACAGTGTAGTACTCTTCTTTGAAAATTGCGTTAGCACGTTGTAGCCAGCAGCCAAATCATTAGGTAGTTTGCTCATTTGATATACACTAAATTCATTTGTGCTCAGCGGATATCTTTCTACACACAGTGGCAGGTCTGCTGTTTTTAAATGTATCTCTGGAGGATAACGAAGCCGGCACGTTACTATCCAAGCCAAGCCCTTCCTTGCAAGTTGAAATGTCGAATCTGGCCAATTCCTCATCTGAAAGATAACGTGGTGCGGATACGGGTAGATCGTCTTGTAAAGCCCACAAGTATAACGATACAAAATCCATACTAACCACAAACTGCCTGTTCTCTCTTGTTACATTGGGGCTGGAAATGGACTCGTTGCACGCTGTAGCCCGTCTGGATGATATCATGCTGATCCCTCCTTTCAAAGTCTGTCGCAAGTGGGAGAGGATAGTTTCATCCTTTATAAATTGCCAGTTAGTTTGAGCTGTATGGTTGCTAACGTTATACGCATAGGAACTGATACTAATGCTAAATAGCGGACATTTAAATTTAAAGTGTTCAAGACTCCAGTCACTATATGCCTCAGCCACAGAAGCCAAAGTATATACCCTCGCCTGTAGATAGAGCAATGCGTATTGATATAGGTTCTCGCAATCCCAATACCCATAGGCCTCCAGCGAACACAAGTAGCCTTCCACGCTCAGCTTTTGTGTTAGAAATACGTCTTCAAATTTGTCATATGCTGGAATGCCTTTTGCAAGATCTTGTTCTACGTTTACACAGTTGTATGGAAAGAATATTCCGTTTGTCAGTAATGAACGCCCTGGATGCTTAATTTCTTGATGAAAAAGGCGGAGCTGGGTTGGGGTCAGCTTTCTTGATAACTGATGGAGTGGTTGATTTAGATGCATTGAAAAATCCATAAGACGGACTATGGATTCCAATGTTATTGAACAAAAACCTGTCTTGGATTTTGGTATTATGGTAGCCGAAGCGATGCCTTCTTCTCCAAGTGAATCAAGTATGAAACGAGATGCAAGATGTACAAAACTGTGATTATATGCTCCAACCCAACCTCTAGGCTTTATCTGCAGATTGCAATTATTGCAAATGCACTCAATCTGACCTTGTTTATGATGGTCGTGATGCAGAACTCTATAATTAACTGAAGTAAACTCCTGACCACAGACTGGACATTTTTCAACCAGCTGTGCTGCTTCATAATCACTTTGATCAGCGAGCAGTGGCAGATGATGGTTTGTAATGTAATCAATGCAAAACCTTGCTTGGCGCATCAATACAGTTATAAATTTTTGTAATGCATCAAATCCAACGTAACTCTCATAAAAGTCACGTTTCCCATTGGCATCCACGACTAAAATTGCAAACCCCAAAACATCCAACTGAAATCCATCTTCAGTCTGCTTGTTGTAGTAAAGAAATTCGTAATAAATGCGGAAAACACCTTTTGTCCTTGTTATTTTTGACGAAACTCGTATCCATCAGTCTTTGGAAAACCTGGCCTTGGCTCTCCATTATTTTGACATTGCATTTGATGATGCTTGCTTGTGAATGATTTTGAACAATAAACGCAAATGGATACATTTGGTCCTCTTGATAGATTTCTTGAGAGCATCTTACGGACATCGTATACAAGTCCGAAGTGAAATACAGATTCGTATTTGCTTTGCTCTTCAGCCGGTAAATGTTTCCGCTGTAGAAGAATTAGGTCAACATGTCGTTCTGAGGCTAATTGCGTATGTCTTACTGGAACAATATCATCAAGCTTGGGGGAAAAGCTATACACATTAATTGACAGCTTGTTTATATTTTCGTAAAATTCCAAATGGTGTAAATCACATCCTCCTTCAAACCCAGCATTTTTTAGGTTAGATGTTTCTAACAAGTATTTGTAAGTGGAAATTTGTTCCAGCTTATATTTTAAGCGACGTCTGTCAATCTTCCGTGCTTCACGAATATTTTTGCCCGCAACAATGCAATTTACAAAACAGTCTGGACTGGGATCATTTATTAAAAGGAATCCTCTTCTGTTGCGCATACCCTTTGGAATTTGGAGATAACCCCTAACAATTTTTCTATTTAATTTTAGAATTGAAAACTTTAATTGCATAACATTTTCCATTGAAAGCCCGGAAATGTTGTTTGCGAGAACATTTATAAGTGATATGCAAGAGTTTGTGCCTAGCTGTAAGACCTCTGCTAAAAAGCATATGTAAATCACTTTGAGCAAAGGCGAAGGATATATTTTTGTGGAAGTTTCTCCAGTTTTTACATTTTTCATTTTTAAATGAAATGTCAGCTTGAGCTTGATTGAAATGTATTTTTCAAGATAACATTTTATTAATTGGTAAAATGGAACTTATATACACGAAATTGCATCCGACAAAAATGTATAATCATCGTCAAATTTAAAACTACGAATTTACAATGTCCTTGAATGAAGCTGGATCCTTTTCAAAATAATATTCGCCATTGTCCTTCTTGGGTTCAACAATTTCCGCGTCCGGATTGGGTGCTCTTCCTGTACATTTATGAAATTTTCTATCCTTGAAACTGCTCCCACAAAAACAGGTATGGACTTGCTCCGAATGATCATCGAGTGACTCTGGTGAGTCTGTAGTAAAGCTGCAGCCATGATAGCCACATTTGTAAGTTGTTTTAATTGACCCTTTTTTGAATTGGTTCCGTCTGCCATGATGAATGAGTACTGAAAGAGCCCTGACTAACACGACCCGTATTTATTGATTAAAAACCGACGTAGATGATCAACGAGCTTGTCTTCTACACCACACTGCTCCAATATTCGATGACGGTGCATCTCGTACAGCTCGACTCGAGTAAACTGCTCTGGAGAAAATCGTTCTCGAATCATCCTTTTAATGGGCATTGCTCACCTGGTTTTTTCCACTCGATTGTGTCGCTATCAAATCCACGGCTGCATTCCATACACTGAAGAATTGTATATCTATGCTCGGTCATTTCACAAGGTCTGCAGTAAATTTTGTAGCAGGTCCGACACTTTCGAAAATGACAAGTTTTAGGAATACGCATGATTAAAATAATATATACACTATCACTATATACTACAGGAATATAATGTGTCACAAAAGTGCGGAAATATATTTATTCCTAGGGTGCGGTGATGTCGTCTCGGTCTTTCGGACCAAACTGGAGAATGATCTTTTTCTTCATATCATTAAAAGTGTCATGGTCAAACCCAACAGTGAATGGCAGCCCAGAGTCGTACAGTCCTTGCTTTTCATAATCTGTAAGATACTCGTAGGTTGTCCGAGTCCGCATCATACGTTCAATTAAGAGTTTCCAGCGTAGCTCAGATACACAATTGTTTTCGTAGTCATAGCCCAGAAAACACTCACGACAATGTTTACGATAACTGATGCCTGGAGCCTCACATATTGCACAAAATTCCCTTTTACAAACTATACACTTTGTGGGCTCGGGTGGATTCCCTTCAATGAGGGAGGGGACTAAATTATGTGTATGATGCATGATTTATTAAGTATTTATGCTGATTTTATTTTTTAAAAAAATCTCGAATTGGTCGTTTTGAAAGTATTAATAAATTTTCTAGTGATGTCACACGAGATATAGAAACGTATAACTTCCGAATATCAAAGTGGTCAAAGCAAACTGCTGCAGTTGAAAGTGTTCGGCTTTGACATTTGTGCGAGGTAATGGCAGAATATATCTGCAAATTGTAAAAATGGACGTTAATTTTCCGATCATAATGAGGACAATATATTACGTCTGTTTGAATTGTAAGTGGAACTGAATTATCCTCGACAAGGGGTGGGCCACTATAAGAATTTATCAATACAGAAATGAAGAGAGGAGAATCATCTCTTTCATTTGCAAAATAATATCCAACAATCTTTCCAGAGCTTCCATTTGCAAGACCTCGTGTTATCAAAATGTTTCGTGTAAGTGTAATGGGTAATCCAATCCCAAGAAATAATGGTTGAAACTCTTCACGACACTCTATGCACTCATAATCAAATTTTGCATTCAAAATTTTAACTGGTATATTTTGACGGGCAATCCAGGCTTCGTTCCACGCCCTAACTTGTACATTATGTGCAAAAATTCTGATGCTGTCATTGAATCTTTCAATTTCTTTTTCCGGTAAGTTTTTTTGACCAGCGAGATTCCAGTGCTTTTACGTCATCTTCAGTTACTTTATTTTGATTTATATTTTGTAAAACCTGGGAAAAGACTTGGTCTGTAGACTGTCTGCAGTTTTGGGTGAGGCTTAATGAAAGGTCAGCATGAGCAAACATTCTTAAGCCCTCTCTGGTCATGTCGCAATCAAATGGTTCTTCTTTACCAAATAAAGCTTTTCCATAAACGGGTAATAATTGTTTACTATCCATTGCCAATAAAACTGAGCAAGGCAAGGTTTCGGTAGTGTCTTTGGCGTTTCTGATTCGTCTCATTGCCATTGAGAGGGCTTTGGAAGATAACATTGATGCTTCGCCTATTATTAAAAACTCCATTTCTCGCAACCGATTCCGAGTTGCTCTTGCCATTGGTGCATTAACAAGCTCCCGACTCGTCTTTCTGACGGAATATATGCCAAGGATATTAAATATTGTGACACAGCCCAGAACGATTGAACTCACTCCTGTAGTCGAGCATGTCTGATAATTAATGTTGGCTTGTGTGAGCATGTTTTCGATAGCTTTTAAAATGATAGTCTTTCCTGAACCACTAAATGAGTCCAAGATTACAAATACATATTCCTTCTTTCGAGTCTTGTTAATAACTGTTTTGATTTGAGTCAGACATTGTTTTTGTGAGTCGTTTTGGTTGCATAAATATTGACGGAGGCTGAGCTTTTCTTTTTGCTGCAGTCTTTCGCAGAGTGGGAATAAAGTTCTTGTAATAACCTGGTTGCCGCCCGAAATCCGAACTGATCGCATAATTTACCATATAGTTATATATATATAAGTTCGCATATAGTCAGTGATCTTGGCCATCATGCCCGCGTTTGCCATCATACCGCTACAGGAAGGTAAGTTATACTACTTTAATATACAGGTGTGTTCCAAAGTTTTAAGTAGGCAGTGCTTACTTATCTGTTAACGTTTCGATTTATTTTTTGGTATATATAGCACTGGACATCGTGTTTGAGCAAGTGTCTGGGAATGCCGAGTGTGAAGAAGGTAAACTTACAGTTAGTAAAACTATTATTGTGCTACCCAAAATCACTTTCAAGTTTTTAGTGTGCCACTAGGATCCCGTAACGAAAATCTAGTGCTAACGGCCATGGAGGTTACGCGTAACTACCTCAACGGGGACGAGAGTCGCTCGCTGAAATTTTTTCAGCACGCCGACACGTTCTACCCGAAAGAAAAGGATGAGCGCATAAGGATGCGTATCCTCGGCACTGAACCTGTATTTAGATGCTACATTGCATACTTTTACGAAGAGGAGAAGTTTTCCAGGTATCAGTTCATCCTGACTGAACATACCGTTCAGGAATTTGCCTCTATGCTCCGGGAGTATTCCGGGAGTATGTGCCAACTGCGTCAGAGCGGGATCCAGAGACCCGCACAGTACGTGCGTTATATAAGTGCCAGTTGCTTCCTGAATACCAGGGCGAGGAACAAGACATTGGAAAGTGGAAAGGGTTTTGGGACTCCATTCTAAGTCGGCAAATGAATATGTCTACGGATCCGAGTGCGGATGAGCTTAAGGTGAACGGTTCGCAGCTCACATTGTTTCTGTCACATTTTGGAAAATTGTCTCCAGACATGCCTACATAAACAAATACTAAACATGTGTTAAGGTTAAGGTTAAAGCAAAAAAAGCAAAAGTAAACCATTATAGTATGTAAAGGCAATAAGCCATTAAACAATCTAAAACTAATAATCGTTAAGCAAGTTAAAAGTAAAAGACATAAAAATTAATGGTGCATGAAGCAAACTTGTCTTGCTCATGCGCTGAGTGAATAGTATATAAGCTAATCCAAAATCTGTAAAATACCAGAGTTATTCTAACCTGCTCTCGTGTTCTATCTTAGAATAAACATCTGAATCTTATACACAGTACGAACCCGTGGTTTGTGTACGTAGCAGTTATTCCTATCATATTTGGAATACATGTGCCATTCTTTACCCACGTAACCACCGGCTACTTACAATTTGTCTATGAACTCTATCTATCTATCTATCTATCTATAAATCTATCATGAATTGAACTTTGCTGACACTTGATCAACTTCGTGTACCGACAGCTTCACGATTAGAGTTTGAGTTCATGTATTATTATTAAACTAATGAACTCGAATAACTAATGATTACATATATATGTCTAGTCGCGTCGGCCTCGTATACTCATATCTGTAATATTGGAGTGCATATTTGCATTTGACATTTCGCAAATATAGTTCACGATGATAAAATGACTAAACATTTTGCATGACGACACGTTTTTTAATTCACAAATGTGTTATAAATGCATCCAGAAAATTTCGGACAGTTTAGATGAAATTTCATTTGTACAATTTACAAACGAGGAAACTAACAAAAATATTTAAAACACGACAGTAGACTTTAAGTTGCACATTTAATACCACAAAGTCGGAAACGCATTTTGAATAATTAAATTATAAAACGGCACTCAATCGCTAAATGACAGAATATCAAACAAACTTATTAATGGCAAATGTTTTCAAAATTGCATATTGAACATGTTTACAAAATAAAACTAGCATGTCAATTGTTAAAAGGATTTATTGTCCGTTATTTCTATCAAAATACATTATTAGAGAAAATGACACAGAATATATGTTGCCGCAATTTGCATATTTAACAAATTCCACATGTCAAAATATCATGCCATAAGAACACGCGTTTCGAATTTAAAAAAAGAGCATGTCCAAAACTTCCCATTTAAATGTACAGCAGAATAAAAACATATCTGTACAGACCTTTCCATAGAGCTCACCTGGAAAGGATGACACACCGCGCATTTGAGATTATGATTATTTTATTTACTCCCCTTCCTTTTCGTTCTGCTCTCCTCAACATAGCACGGAACTGTTTTTTCTGTCAAGTTTTTTAAAAGAAATTTCGGAAAAATGTCTCCCAAATCGTTGGTAAGTAATTTACAATTATGTATAATGAATTGTAATTATTGTGTATATATGTATTTATGTTTAAATGTATTTATTTTGTTGTTTTCAGTGTTCTATTTATAAGACGTACGTGTTGTGCGTACAAGCCGTCTGCATGTAGATTTCGGAGGAGGAGGGAGGATTTCCAGGGGCATGCATACGTCAGACAGATTTGTCGGGGACATTACCATTTGCAATTAGTGGGAATCATGCCGAACTGTGTCCCAAAAGTAGCCCAGTTGAGCAACTCTTCATGCAAGTTAAGTATTAAAATTACATTTTAAAATAATATTATGCATGCATTTTTTACATCATACTTTAAGGTATATTTTTTTATTTCAGGAACTCAAGATTACGGGCTGATTGTGTTTTTGACCGTAACCTGCTCATTCTTTTTACTTCTTGTGCTCGTTTTCCTCCTGTTAAAGATTTGGCAGCATATCCGGGATTGTGCGTGCAGCAGCTGCCAATCACCACCCAACAGAGGGGTTAGGCAATTGCAACGAGGATTGGAGAGGACAACGGTCAACCAAGAGGCCTTGGTACAATAAAATTAAAGGACTTCTTAGCATGCTTTTGTCAGGATAGTGATAAGTACGACCCATTAGTTCACGCCATATCAACAAATAGTTTAAATTCTGAAGATGTTCAACTGTGTAGATATAGAGTAGTAAATGAAACACATTGTTAGGTTAGATTATGTGTTCAAAATTTAGTTTTGCATGCATTATTTCTAATTAGGTTTACTTGTTAATTGTAGTTACCAGACGAAACCCCCCTAGAAGTTGTGCATCCCCGGACTGGTACGGTACACGCCATTATTAGTTTATAAGTTTAATTAAGTGTAATAATATTAAGTGACCAATGTGACTTCAATAATGTGTTCATTCCAATGGTGCATGGGGCACCAGAAGTCGATTCCAATTGAGCCGTGGCTCATTATATTATATAGTATGATTATAAACCGGTAATATTATTTATACGCTATATAGCTACCATTGTCGAACAGAAATATACAGTGAAAATTTTCAACGTTATGCTGAAAAATGCAAAGTTAGTAAGCGACCAGGAAACTCAAAAGTTGTTAAACTCACAGACTTAAAAAAACAAAAGCAACAAGGCCTACCTACCTAAAAACTAAAACTATAGTAAGTGATGGTATGTTGCTGTTTAAATCATCCGAATGCCAGATTTTCCTACATGGCTTATAAATAGTGGACACACAAGAAAGATATCAACGTGGACTACGTTAACCGCCTTCAATAGTGATTTGTATTACAGGGAAACAAAAGATGCATGTCGTATGTAATGGTAGGTAATGTCAGTCAGTGTCAGGTACAAAAGGGTATTATGTGCTGGAGAAACCAAAGCAAAAGATTTTAGCGTAATGCGTTCCAATCATCCCGGTCCCAATTTAATTTTACATTCGGTCCCAAAGCCACCCATTTGCAGTTCATACGCAGCTAATTTAAGTTGAATCTAACTAACACTTGAATAAACACAATTCAATGCAATACAAGTCAATTCATTGATTTCCCCAACCCAAGCCCTTTTCTTATCTATAAATACGTATTAGTTCAACTGAGTGTAACTCTCAAGTGATAGATGGTGTAGACAAATGGAACTCACAATAATTGTGTTCAACTTCACCGAACAGTTTAGTTTAAATTTCGGTAGCAGACGATTGCATCAGGGTTAAGGCAACACTTAAATTTGCAGAGTACCTCCTTTAAGAAGAATAGATAAACACAGTTCTCGATTCAGCATTTGGAAATTTCGTAAGTTCATATAACAATACGTATTCCGTAATGATGTGCTCAACGGGCAATGTATTGTAATAATATTCCCTATTGGATATTATATTGAGCTGTCTAGAATGTATTCCGTCCAATAGAATACGCATACCTAATTATTGAGTTATTTTCCTTATACGTATCACTCTATACTTATATGTACGATATCTTGTTTTCCACTCTTCAGTCTCCGAGAGTGCTCCTCTGAATAAACGTCGTTATATTCTACTTCTGATAACATATCCTGCATGGCCTGCATCTCCTTTATTGGCCTCGCCCCATACAGTATTCTGCAACTGAACGTAATTGATTTGCAGGTTGGAATTACGACCTACGAAATAAAATATTGAAACACCATGCCAGGATCGCCAATTTAAATTAAGACTTTATTATTAATATCTCAATTTAATCAATGATTGATAATGCAAAAGTACTACGAAATATGGCGTAGTTAGAGGTAAAAAGATCATGTATTATTTGCTTTTGGAGGTTGGCAATGCCATTATTTCTGCATGGAATTTATTCCAAGTAGAAGAAAGTATAATATTTTAGTGTTTACGCGTAGTGGGAAAAACCAATCTGACTAACACACACACGCCACATCCATAAGACTTTAACAATGTGAGAACATAACACAATGAACATGCATAACAATAACACAGCACACATTATAAATTACAGTTGTACTAATCACTACTAAGTACGATATATAAAGTGCATATTATTAGAATAACGAAAAGCAATATCTACTTTGTATAAAGCCATAATATACGAATATAACTGCACTTGCCGTTTCTAAATCAGCTCATCAAATCAACTCATGTAGAATAATTAACACCACCGTCAAAATACACCTCACCAAACGAAGTGAGTGATTTGTTTGGTAACTCATGCACCAAATTTTTAATCGTGTATTTGACGAAACGCAGATAGCATGAAATAACAGCAATGTGCTCGTAATTCTAAATGAAGACGAACCACAAGATTTTGCAGGTCAGGTAAACGATAAGTGGAAAACTTTTAAGAATAACGGAATAACAAGCCCTGTTATGCGAATACTATATATAATAATTTCGTGAATTTTTTCTTGAGCGGGTTTTGAAAATGCGAAAAAGCAAGCTTTTTTTGCTTTATATTCTTCAGTTTTTCTATAAAAAATTTCGATGCACGTCAATCCATGAAATGTAAAATGTCCATTCATCAGTGTAATATAATGATGCTCTCTTTCTTTGTAAACTCTTCTGTATTTGCATTGCGAAACGAGTACATCATTAATGTTTGGCATTACGAAATGCCTAGGCGTTCATCCTGAAGCTTGCATTTATGTCTTAATAATATTATAAGCCGTCACCACCTGCTTGACAAATAGTATGAATTATAAATTTTGCTCTAATTCAGTTGGGTGCATTTATACATTAAATGCTACCCTTGGTAGGTAGTTGTTTCATACTTAAATTCGAATTTTGAAACACGACCATTTGCCGCTTGGGGCTGCTGGTAAAACCAACCCTTACTTTTTTATATTAAAATTTGCTGGGCTGTTTTGACAAGGTGCTAACATTAATGCTTTTTGTATTACATTTAACATATCATGGCTATCATATCATGACAATGATTAACAATGTAATAGAAGCCAACAGATATAAAATATGCTTAGTGGTATATAAAAGCAAAATATTTTGGATGCTGACTCTATCTAATTCGCTCACTAACAAAAATTAGCAATTACAAAAGTAGTCTAACTTGATGTTTTGGTCAGTCTAGTCTCCGTGTTACTTTTGGGTATGCCGTTCCTCCTCCTTGGATGTAGTATCGAGCACCATGTCTCACCGCAGCATATGACAAAGGCTTACACTGCAAAGAAATAAATAGAAATGTAGTAAAACTGTTTTCTTCAAATTTTTGGCATTTAAATATATCAGTATGGCACGAGAAATGTTATGACGATGACTAGCGTCGCGTGATTAATTCATGGAAATTAGTAAATTTTTCTAACGGCATCGTTGGCTATGTTGATTTAAAAATTGAAAATGTATGCTAATTGATAAACTTGTTGACTGACTACTAGCAGAATTTAACCGATATATTCAATTAACAAACACAAGAGTGCCCAGAAATGTTAAAGAAGCAAATTATTTGTATTTGGATTAATTTTATCTCACGTTTTAAATATTTGTTCCTTCGTCCCTCTGCTAGTTTTCAGAGACATGCCAAAGCCCTCTGACCCAGCCACCTGAAGTGAGAAAAAATGTTTGTATTGCAAGCTACCATTGTTTGATAAACGGTTGTACCTTTAATTTTACTTCAGTTTTAAGGGCTCACCTTAGATATTTCGGAAAAATTCCAAGGTTCCTGAACATTTGATAATGTAGGCTCCATTCCATCCACTATTTCCAGTTGCATCATCAAACACCTGCCCAGTTTAACTATGACACTTGTGGTGTCTCTGCTGATTAGAAATGGAATTAGTACTTCTGCTCTGACCCAAGTGCAATTTTCGTGAAGGTCCGGGGATCCAATCCTGTCAACTGTATCACCACACGGCAACTTTCTAATGACCCGCGTCCTGATGGATGGCTGTCTTAGAAAGCTGGAAAGCAAATAGATGAGTAACTACACAAGTAAATAAATGATGTTCCTTGACTACATATTTCATTATGCATGCATTCTAATCGAGCGCTGGGCTGGTATTATATTGGTATCGAATTCCGGACATCAGTACTGCCTTCGCCCTTCAGAATACTCCTTATGTTGCAATTTTTTTGCAAATTGCTCCCTCCACACTTCAAACTTTGTCTTCTGTTTATGTTAACTTTCATGTTCAAACTCACCTTTGGTAGTGCCGGAATATGACCGAAAGACGCAAGTCTGTACTATTGTTAAGCTCACATTTTAAAAGTACGTTGTAGGATCATCATCATCCCAATTGATGAAAACTAGTAAATGTTTATGGAGAAGATGAACTTATTTCCCAGAGAAGTGGGGAAAGAATTCTATAAATTTCAAATTAGCACTTAAATTAACTGAACATCCGCAACCTCCCAAGAATAGGAAATGTGTAAAAAACACTGGGATTCAAAATACTTTGAAACCGAGAACAATGCACTTTGTGGAAGGGAGTAGTGAGCTCACTCCCTTCCACAAATTAATATTGACGAGCACCAACTGGTAAAAAGGCAAAATGGAAAGCGAGGTCAAACTCCAATGAACTTCATGCATGCTCTGCTCTCTCATATTTGCATTAGTACGCAGCAAAAACAAATCTTTAAAACGAAACGACCAAAGCAAAGTAGCGAAATACACCTCCAGAAAAAGCATCGTAAACATTTTCTTAGTTTTTTTTCAGTTTAAAATCGGTTTCAAAACTCACAGATTCTATACTATCCCGTGCTATTACTTCCCGACCGACCATGTGTTTTAATTTATGGATACCTTTGTTTCGTGGTGAACTCTTCTTTCCCAAAATGACATTTCAGTTGACATCATAATACGTACGGACAAACACGGAGTTTAATAGAGCTTAGGCACGACTATTTTATATATGGTGATTGAGAAAGAGAAAAAGAAGACATGAGAAGGATATTATTAAAAGTGGACACGTAAGTAAATTATTAATAACATAATAACCGACCCAAAGCCGACATTCACCATTCCAAAGCAGCTCTATAGGCACAGATTTGATATTTGAGGAGAAAAAAGTGAAAAAGCAAGTTTTCTTTCATTACTTTATATTACACTCTGTATGGATCAGGCGCAAGCTGCATGACATTGCACTGATGGTATGGTGATTGCGCAATTTTCCCAGTTCTGAAAGATGATAAGAAGCTCCCCTCCTGCTTCCAGCTAATGATCCTTGGTAATACTTATAAGCAGAAGAAATATATGTACAGAAATAATGCTCATTGCTCATATCACTCGGCATTCATGCTCATAAATAATATGTCATGGGATTGGGATGTCATGTAAGTATACATTTATTGAATAATATGTTGATCATGGTTGTGCTAGCCGAACTGCTATATCATCATACTCTCACTCTCACATCACCTCACTTTTTTGGGTACATTTACTACATTAAACACAACACCAAAAGCTCATCAATGTATATTGAAACCACAAGAATCACAGGCATGTTATGCTATAGGATGTTTTCACATTTTTTGCCAACTGCATGCACATGCAGGAAATATAAGCAAAATTAATTATACGAAATGGAAGAATATATGAATGAACTAATTTCATAACAATAATATTCCACTTTGGCGACATTTTCTCCGTATGTTTTTTCGCGTTACCGTAGTTCGCATGTTACGTGATGCTTACATTATCACTAACATTATTGCCTGCTCTGCCCCTGAACACTGAGAGGTGCATAATCATAATCTCAAAATTAACAAGGTATTGCTATAAAAATATTCGCAATAAACAGAGAATTTATATAATACACTATGCTTAGGCAGGCACCCTCATGTTAGGGATAAACATTTATTTGTGACCATCAGTCAGTCAGTCAGGCAGCCATTAATGCAACATAACAATCAACTTGAGCTTAAGAATGAATGAATATCTTTTCCACTTACATTTTTTTGCACCCAGCGCAATCCTTTTAATATACACACATCATACGCCAACCTACTTTGTTCATTGCTGAAGTTTGTGTTTGATAGTATTACAGTCCATTCCATATCTAGTCACTACTCAGTTGAGGAAAGGAATGAAAGAAAATGGTCAACAAATTAATAAGATTTTTAATTCTTACAGAGGGGCTTTTAGGCCGACGTCGGCAATTTTAAATTTTCTCATATGCATAAAGCAAAATAATTGCAACAACATCTGAAACAAGGGACTTGCAATGATTAGTTTTTTCCTATAATGACGAACGAAACTGTGAAAGGCATAAATTGCGAATATTTTTATTTTTGAATGGATTTTTTTACATAGCAGTAATAATAACTCAAATTATAGACAAAAACTAATATTGGGAAAAATATATTATTGATTCTGATTCATCATTGCCAACACTTTGTCAAACCAAGTTTCCCTGTACAGTCCAACATTAAAGAATCCGTTGGGGATGGACCAGGAGCACAATCGGAAAACCTGAACTCCGCACAGCACATCTTCTCCAGCTG
>JAANSN010004590.1:0-14623 GCA_036850665.1 Dicranocentrus wangi | reverse complement strand
CCGGTCGCTACTCACTTTCTGTCTCGTGTGTAAGCTACTCGAAACGGGGTAAAAATAGATCTGGAATGGATGAATTGCAGCAGCAACAAGAAGGAGAAGTAGAAGTAGGAGAAACATAACACATTTTTTGTCTACGGACTTTTGAGCAGGCGAAATGCACCTATCTGCCCACCAGCCACCACAACTCATTCAGTAAACGCATCGTGGTACTCGCACTCGCTGCATTTTTATCCAGAAAATTTGCATGAACGGTTCAGCTCCGAAAGAGTTTTTGGAGCCCTCATATTTTTTCCCCCGCATAATTTAATTAGCAATTTGTCCATCTGACGGGGGCACCGAAATGAAATGGCTCTCTCACGACTTGTCTGTTCTAATTATAAAAAAAGCTATGCAATTATTACTCCAAAAAACGCTCAAAATATTTTTCATGTAATTTCCGGAGCAAAACAACAAAACTTTTCTGTTTCTCATTTTAAAATATTATCGCGTTCCTCCTGTTACAACTGGATCTTTAAGGTGGAGTGGAGTAGTACACGACGACTGCGACTGCTATAATACATATTATGTTGATGGACGAGTCGGAATTATGTTTTATTGGACGGTTTTTTATTACTGTGGCTAATAACCCTCATATAAGTAATTAATGCGTCGGCAGTGAAGTGAGAATAGGCGCCGACGGTGGAATGAATCCATATTACTTTTCTCTCTCTCTCGTCTCTCTAAGGATCGTCCACTCAATTGCTTTTTTATTGTTTGTTGCATATTTTATAGCGCTTTAAGATTAATTGCGTGTGCTTGCCAGGTAAGAAGAAAGGATGGTCGTGGTCGTGGACGGTACGTTTTCAGATGTAGTATCATGTTTAACTTAACCCTTTTCATTTCATTGTTGGGGTGTTTTATTTTTTATTTTACTTTTTGTTTACTCTCTTGTTCCACCGAGCCGAGAGTGGCGGCGTAGTTAAAACCATAATCTTCATCATCATATCATCATCATTTGTTCTTCGCTCTGGACGACGAGGACGAGGAGTCCTTGGCTCTTGAAAAAATTATATCAAAAAAAGTTTTTACATGCACAAACATGATGCACACACGACGCAACGAGCACATAAAAAGTGATGAATATCCACAAGAGCCCCAGAATGAATATATATGAATCCACTAAATCATCAAACAAGTTTTCAAGTCCGCATGAGAAGCCCGAACTTCCAACTCGTATAGCGTTTTAGTTTTCAAAAAAAAAACTGTGCAAGTTAGTTCATCCATAAATCCTCAATTTGCATACAACATTTCCAAGGAAAAACCACATCAACTCTAAAAATGTGTGCCATCCCTCAAAAGAAAAATAAATGATGGAAAGAAAACGTCGTGATAATGTGGGAAGATTAGGATTTTTGCTAACAATCCGAGTAAACGTTTTTGTTCCACGAGAGCTCCCGGGTGTCACCCTCCTCATTTATGTGTGATATAGCAAAAAGTTGACAACTTTTCGAACCGTGTCTGAGTTGTCGCCAGAGAGCCCCCCAAAAAAATATCTTTTTGTCTTATCTCCATTTCCATCATACTTCCATCTTCCGAGTCTGGCCCATTTCTGAGAATTCCTTGTCTCTCTCTCTGCAGGAAGGAGCCTTTCTGGTTGTGTGATTAATTGGGCGCACTTGGTCGCGAATCATGCTTCATTGCTGGGCTGAAAAGTGGCCATTTATCTTTCCCCTCTCTCTCTCTCTCTCTCTCTTCTGTTTTGAGTGGATATGGATTAAGAGATCAACACACAAACTTGAGGAAAATCTCTTCAGGCTTGACTTTATACTTTAGAAGACACAAAACAGTGCAAAAATTTTATATGCCTATGTATTTTTTCAAGTTGGTAGGAAGGAGTAGCTCGAGCTGGTGGAGATTCCGGATCATCATCTCATCTCATCATCATCCTCTCAGATGATTTTTTAATGTTTGATGACATAATATGTTTGTGATTTAGAGAAAGATTGTAAAATGGGCTCTCCCCAGTGGATTGATGATGTTTAGACAAGTTTGTGACTAGTTTTATGACAATGTTTTCCAAAGCTTTAAAATGAAGAAGAAAAAAAAACAAGCTCACGCGTGTGTGGCACTTTTTTCTTCTTTTTCTTCGTCTTCCTTTTGGTTCTTGTTGACTAACTGGGAATTTCGCACTTGTAACAGATATGACACGTAGTTATGAGCTAGTTGCTACTTTTTTTTATTATATTCCATCATCCATCCTGCTACTGGAATATATCCTCTGCTGCTTTCCTTCTTAACTTAATTTTTTTTGCAATGCCTTTTTCATATTTCCCATTTATCACGGTGGAGAGAGAGAGAGCGGCAGTTGATTAATGTGTTTCGGGATGAAGCACTGCACTACTATATACACACACACTGCCATCATATATGTATTGCCTCCACATTCACAACAGAACAGCGATAGCGATAGCGATGCTCCTCCATTCCTCCGTCTTCTCGCTCCTTCTTGCAACATCGTTATTCAGAATTGTGTTGACAGTTGGTAATTCACTTGACTAATGGGTTTCACCGGCGCATGGACCCTTTTTCACTTGTACTGAATTATGTATATCCTCCTTTTTGTACAGGATTTCGAGGAATCATGCATAACTTACAATTTGTCAGTTAGAGCTGAATGGAGGAGAGCTACTTACTCCTACTACTCTTGCTCCTGGTGTGAGAGAGTGTTTTTTTTCGAGAAAGTTGGAATATTATGGGAGAATAAGAATATAAAAAAAATGCACATAACATGTTCCCTGGGTTGTGTGGGCCCTCCTGGGAACTGGGCTCCTCCGTCTGGATTGCGATGTTTATTGAACGTGCAACTTATTCCACTTTTCTTCTTTCATCAAAAGAAATACTCCTTTTCCAAGTGAGAGAGAGAAGATGCTTTCAAGGAAATTCGGAATTATTGATGAAAACAGCAATTCGCACCAAGTGCATTGACAAAGTGTGAATGACGGCTCCATCATTCCGGACGGAGGAGTTGGAGGTGTGCAATACAAAACACACTACGAATGTGAATCATCAACTTACAGTGTGGAGGGAATGGGTTGATGTTGATGTTGATGATAAAACCTTTCCCCATTCATTCTCCAAAATATATGAGCTTGTTATAATTGGAGGAAGCTTTCTATTTATTCGGAAGGTGCTGTTGGGGTGATCGATGTCTAGTTGATTCTAAGAATTTTTTATTATTTTGTATATTGTATCCTCCTTGTGAGGATGAGGAAGGATTATCCCTTCCTTCGAATCGAGGAAGAATAGTAATCAGAAAAATAAGGTATGTCAATCCAGGAGGGTTCGTTCGTGTTCGTTCTACACTTCCTTCTAAAATACCACCGGATTTTAATATCAGCTCCGTTTACACACATACATATTTTAACCTCTTTTTTTCCTGTGAATTTTCTGAATAATGGAGAGAACGGAGAGAGAAAAAAAATCGGGGTTGCTATTCTGCCGGGTAATATTCAAAGCATATATATAATTTATGTATGGAGAAAGGGTTTTTAGCTGCTGCTGTCATTTCGGGGGTGCGGGTGGATAGGAAGTTAGAACCCTTGTGAACTGGATTTTTATTTTGTCGTTTTCCTCACAGCGTGAACTTTTCTCCCGAGCAAAAGAAAGAAAGAATGAATGAATGAATGAAAGGAAGAAGAAGAAGAATTATGACGAAATACCTTTTTTTCTCCTCCTTGCACCACCGGCTTCTCGGCTCGGCTGTATTTATATCGCGGCTTTTATTTGTTGGTTGGTGTGAGCCGGTGAAAGCCTGCAAGAAGGAAAGGTATATATCATAACATAACGAACGGCTATACCCTGACGGACGGGAAAAAGGATGGTCGTGTGTGTCTCCAAATCAGAATAAAAAAAGGTGCCATTGTTATGGAAAAAAATATTAGAGAGAGGGGTTCTGGAAGCCGTCAGGTAGCTCATAGTCGTCATCCTCATCCATCCTGTTTGTAGCGTCTTTCATTTTCGGAATTTTTTGGACAAAAGAGCGAAGCGAGGGGAACTAAAGGCACATTCAGTTGCAATAAAGCGAGAAATTGATCATGTTCGATTTCTTCGGTGTGTTGACAGGGAAAAAAGACGAGTGTCGTATCATGGATGAAGCGACGTGACGACGCGAGGCAGGGTTTGATATAAATCCAACGAGCCAGAGAGAGAGAGAGAGAGAGGTTCACACAATAGGGACCTGTCTTGTTGGCTGTGTGTTGATGATGAGGCAAGTGGAGCGGCGGTGTGGTGTCGTCGGTGGTGGCGAAATGGAGTGTAAGTGAGTGACGAGAGAGAGAGAGAGAGAGAGAGCTAATGAATGGATATATTTTTTATAAAAAGCACTGGTGCTGCTGTCGGTGTTTAGTGTGATACTGGTGGCACGGGCGAAGCTGAAGGGGCGAAAATATATGCACCTTGAGCTATCACAAGGCCTAAGAAGCTGATGACATGACGTGATGATGTGTATTTTTTCTTGTTTCACGCGGAGATATCACGCGTACCCAACCGGTTTTCGAGTTCCGAGTGTCTTTGTGCGCCGCGCTTGTCGGTGGCTTTCTTATCAACAAAAAGAAAAAAAAGTAGGATGGATTCCATAAAAAAATATTTTTACAATTTTTTGGTAATTTTAGTAATTTCTCGGATCCACTCTTGTTTTGATCAGTCTGGCTGGGGGATTTGTCTGAAAATAATAATAATAAAAATATGTAGAAGATTATTATTTTCAGTCTCTCTGGATAAAAAAGTGGAGACTTTTATCCCAGATGGGGTTGATGGGGTATGCGTATGGTGGGGAAATAATGCATTTTATGGTTTTAGTTAGATGGAGGAGCCTTATATTTACTCGATAATTCACACAAGACCATGGTAAAAGTACAGAAAAATTAGATATACACACAAAAACTGGTGAGTACTGGGACTACTGGGGAAAATGCTAAGTGAAAATTCACAGTGAGTGTTTTGCCCACATTGATTTTTATGGTGGAACACAAACACCAACATTCACCTTATTTTTTTCACGTTATTGAACCCTTCTTCCAATCTATGCAATATGCTGCTATTAGGAAACAAAAGTTTTAAGTAAGTGGCGTCCACCTTATAAACGGGAATCATGGAGAGGTTATTAGTGTATCAGCTAAGGGAAATAATAATAGAATAATGCAACGGTGATGTCCAGTTTTTGATACGAAACTAAGAGGTAAGAAAGAATAACTAAACCAAGGTGAATGTTGGCACAGGTGGACCACTAAACTAAGAATATAAAAGAATTTTTTTCTTCTACTTCTCCTCCTTGTGTGCTCAGGTCTCACTGAATTAGTTTGCTTAACAATAAGCTTGAGAGATTTTATGCCCGTCCTCCATCATCCATCCTTCAGCTTTGGTGGTTTTGGTTGCACTTTTCTCTCTCTCTCTCTCTCTCGTCTCTAAACTGATAATGCGGATGCATAATGAACCATGAGAGTTTTGTGGGTGAAGCATTGTTTGACTTTGAATTCATCGTGAAGAAGAGAAGAGAAAAAAAATCATCTTTTTCGTTCTTCTTCTGAGAGAGAGAGAGAGAGAGAGAGTGCATCAGTGTTTAAAGAGATCAAATATTAACCTGGTGAGTTGGGTTGTGTACCTGCATAATAATAATCTCAATCTAAAAAAAACCTGAACTTCCATACTAAATATATAATAATATCATGCACTCACTCTGCATAAAAGAGTGCTGCTGCTTCATTTGGATTGTGAATGGACAATGGGATGATAATGGTATAGTGTAGTGGATGGAGGAAGCAAAAGAGTGTATTTTGGTGGTGGTGGTGTTCGACTCAATAGGCATTCATTCCTTTAATGGATTAGAATTCTGAATGAGACTCGTCACTCGCCCCTCGTGGTCCTGTCAAAACGGTCCTAACCAGCCAGGGTGGCTGCACAATTTAAAGCATTAATTCCTCATTAAATCACATCAGAGTCATGTTTTGTACGAGAATTTGACCGGGTTAGGGGGAACAATGCATAATAAAATGTTGTTGTTTTTTCAGATTTTTTGAGAAATGTAGGATTTTGTGATGAACTTAAATTTCGTCAAAAATACTTATTTTCGTACGTATGCCTGAGAAATTGTAGATTCTAAACGTTCCGTCTTTGGATTATGTAGACTGAGTTCGACGCAAGTTCCGCATTTATCTACGGCCTGTTTCTAGAAATCAATAACAGGTGTGAAATAGGTAATGATGGTAAATGAAACGGGAAGGTAAAAGCAGGGATCAATTCTCTTAAAACCTTCGGAAAAGACAGGCTTGTTGGTTCGATTCGAACAACCCCGAGCCGATGGACTAATTTTTCATTTTTCTTAATAAGGCAGGCATATCATATCACATTAGTCGCAAGTGGCAAGCCGGTGGAGGGCAATATTATTATAGGTATATGTAGTATGATAATATGCTGATTTAATTTTCGGTTCTCGAGTCCCTGTCAGTCGGTTTCAAAGGATTTACAACTTTCAGGGTGACATGGGATATTGATGTTTTAAGGCAACTTTTATTAGTCATCATGGCAGACTTTATGCTCGGAGCACAAGTGGAATGATTGCCTCGCTTCTATACAAACATTTTAAGAGTTTGTTCGCTCATGTCATGTTCCGTCGTCCTCTTCTTCGTCTTCTTATATAGTCCCATTGTTCCAAAGCTCACCTTCTCAAAACGCTATAGGTTGAGCAGAGTGAGAGGCATGCTTTGATTTATTTTATTGCGCACTTAACTATTTTATTTTATTGTGAAAAAACTGGTAAACTAGTCATACTGAACAGCCCATTGACTATATTACATTTTGACTACATTATCATAACGGTCAGTTTAGCGGGCTGGGGTAACACAACCGTAATAACTCTCTAGGATGGATCTCTCGATCTCCTCTCCCAAAATACATATACATTCTCTTTCTCCTTTTTACTTGTTTACCCTGTGTGCCATACTCGCTCTCGCATCCTCTCTTCTGCCTCAAAATAAATAAAACAGGGCTGGGTTTCCCCGGCTGGTTGTGTAGAATTGGCTACAAATTTTGACATTAAAGGACTTGGGATGGATGGATGGCCACCGCCTGAGTGGAGAGTCCTTACGAGGCTCTCCTCTTCTCTCTCTCTCTCTCTCTCTCTGCTCTTGTGTCTCTTTTGCCTCTTGTACACTACCTCTCTGCATTTCACTCATCTTCAGGGTAAAACTGGTAATAATAATCCTACCGATGATGTTATGTCGAATGATTTCACGAGCAAGATAACAATGACATGGTACACACGACGAGGAAAATAAATTGCTGAAGGAGTACTCTCTCCCTTCATACCTTAGAAGACGAAGAAGAAGGAGTACCGTAGCAAAAACACATTTTTTATACTTTCAATAATACACTCTGCTTTTTACACATTATACATTTTACAATTTTGTGTTACTTACTTGTTTGTTGGTTGGTCCAAAACTTTTCAGTCTCACATTCAGCTAGTTTTTTTTCTTCTTTCCTATTTGCATAGCGTAGCGTAGTATATGAGCAGGAGAGGCAGAGAGAAGAGATGATGAGGAGCATGTACACAATGTAGTTTTAGTTGTTGGTCTGTGTGTTGTTGTTCTGCCTTGCCCAGAAAAGGACTGGGTACATGATGTACAACGTGGTTGAAACAGTGGTCGCTCGCACAGACAGAGACAGCACACACACACACACACACATCTCTAAAAAAAAATGACTGCGCGGAGATAGGAGAGCGTTGAACAAGGGAAGGAGGTGTTTTTTTTAGAGGTGTATTATCCTCTTTTAATTTGAGGTAGTGTGTGAAAGCCATTTGTGAAAGCAGGCAGGGAATCATCATCATCATCATCATCGCACAACATTCACACAAGAGGCAGGCGAACACAAAAGTCCTTAATCACGCGAAAGCAAAGCTACTACTACCTTGAAACAAAAGAGAGGTGCCAAATGTCAAGTCGGCCGAGTTGATACATTGGCACGACGGAGGACGCGGACGCGTCAGCGAACATTTTACAACTCTTAACCTCTCTCTCTCTCTACCATGTCCAAAACTAGACTTGTTTTTTTCCGAACATGGGTTTTATATCATGTTTCTCACATTCAATGAGACATTTTTTCCCGTCGACATCCTCACCACCACCACCACCACCTCACCTCACTTGTCGCTTGATGATAATATGCGCCATTCCCATTCAACAACAACAAGGTTCCAACAACATCACATCACACAATGAAGGGCTTGTCCAGCCAGCCAGCCACAGAGTCTACACACTTTTTTCTTTTGCATTACATATTTTACGCCATTTGAAAAAGCTAATTTCTCAGTCTTGCTCACCACGCTGCACTGACGAGCTACTCCGAGAACTCTTGAGTGAATCTTGACAAGCCGGTTTTTAGCCACAAGAAGAGAAGAAGTATCTAGTGAATTACACAATTCGCTCTCTCTCTCTCTCCCTGCCTATTCGTGTGCAGATTTTACACGGGCAAGTAAGAAAATCCGCCGTTTTTCCCCTAAAAAATAAATAACGAACTCTAGTTTGCGAGAGAGAGAGAGAGAGAGCAGAGTTGAATGTTGAATGTGACTAGAATAGTCGTGTTAAATGAGTTGCAATAATCATCATCCTTTGGAATTGGAGCTGTTCACAGGTTTCCCCTTTGCACACTAAAAGTAGTGTAATAACAAGTTTCACAACTATATAATATGTTAATGTTAATGTTTTGCCTCGTCGAAATTGGATAATTTCAACATTCAACAGATTTTAACGATATTTATGCTCCCAACAACAGCCTTGTTTCGTATATATCGTAGAAAAAATGCGCAAAACAATGGAATGGTCTCTATAACTTTGTTTCGCGAAATAATAATGTTTTCTTTTTTCTCTACCAATTCAAATAATAATAATAATAATTTTTCGTTCCAACTAGCTCCGTGTCTAAAAGTCTACTCTCCTCCGCTCCTATATGATGGGTGATGGGCTGTCCAAAAAAAAGTTTGAATTAATTAAAATCATCATAAATCCTGGATGGGGATAGGGATGATGGCTGGCTGACCATTAGGCCATGTTGTTTTGGGCAGCTAACACTCATAATAGCTGTGAGGACAAGCGCCATTTCTAATGTTTCTCGAGGTAATTGCTCCTCTCGGTCTCTATCTCTCTCTGGTTTCCAGTGTCAGCCAGAATTTTTGTCCAGATGACGAATTTACTTATCCCAAAGTTTGATGGGTGATGGGTGCCCATCACTCCTCTCGCTCTCCCCGTCAGAAAAAAAGCTGTATTTAATGATGTAGTAGGTCTGTCGACCACAAAGTCGTCCCTTATCAGAATGCTCCATTCAGGCCGTCGTGCTCGTCGTCGTCGTCGTCATGTACCTATCCGACTTGGGACCAGCAAGCAGCAGCAGCTGTCCGATTTTTCACCAAATGTCCACTAGACCGTGTTGATCATGATGCATACTAAGCAAGCATTTTTTTGCTCTATTTAATCCTACTCATTTTTCGTATTAGACTACCTTCACCCATGCATTTTGCTCTGCACTCCCCATTGGTATCTTAATTGAGGTTCTTGTACGAAGGTAGGCTATAATTTTATGACGAAATTAAATGAGTTAATGAGTCTACCTCACTACTGGTTTTTTTACAGTTTTTTTTATACCTGCTAAAGTTTTTTTTATTCCTTTAGCTAGCTGGTCAAACCAGGTAACCTTATACTCTTGTGGTATACAAAACTACTACAATACTATAATATATGCTCCTCGTTCCTCGTACATCAGACAGCAAGATTGTACGAACTGTGAGATCCGTCGCCGTGTTTTAGAATAGGATTGAAAGGTATGATGGGTGTAGAATGGAATGGTGGTGGAGGCTCCAAAAGCAGTGTTTGTTTTGACGTGAGATGCTCAGCCCTCTTTTTGTAGCCATGTTTGCACACAATAATTACTCCTCTTCTGTGAAGAAGAAGTAGAAGTGGTAGCAGCAGAGCAGTGCCTAGTTGGGCCGATCAAACTTTGGCACCAAACTCCACACTCCCAACAGTTGTGTGTGTGTGTTTTCCCTCGGATTTCTTCTCATCTCTCACACATCTTTCAAAGGAAGAAGGTGAGAATTATAAGTTATGTCATGAAACACTTGAAACTCCCATCAGTTGTCAGCTCGGCAGTCAAGTCAAGTCAACCTTGGTAGAAAAAAAAATGTATTCCGCCAGATTAATGATGTAACTGTCATTAACAAATAAATTGACGTGTTGAGTTTGCACGAACGAACGAAGAAGCATGGAACTCGATCTGTAGTCCCGACATCTCATGCAGTAGCTGGTAGCTCTAGTTTCGTAAATAATTATGATTTCCTCATGATGAGAGGATGAGGAAGCATCCTTGATTATTGAGATTTTTTTGAGAGTTGTGGACGTGTTCCGCAACTGTTCCGTTAATTATCCTGTACACCATCTGAGTTAATTTCCCTGTTAATTTGGGTTCTCCTATTAAAATAATGATATTTTCCCAAGTATTTAGCATGCCCTTTTGATTGCGAGTAGTATTGGGATTTAGTCATCATCCACACATCAGCTCATCATCAGTAGTCCGAAAAAGTGTGCGTGAATCACAGAGATGGTTATCCCATCATCTCTGAATGATATTGATAATCGATTCCTTTTAATTTGGCAGCTGGCAGCAGCATGAGATGGGATGACTACTCGCTTTTTCTTCCCTTCCCTCCTAAGTAGCTGTTAAAATATTTCGTCGAAGACAAGAGTGATGATGACTTTTTTTCCTCCAGAAAAGTGGATGCAGACACTGCAAACTCGTATATCGTAGTGGGCTAATCGCTCCTCTCCTCTTCTCCTGCCTATAATATAAATCAGTTATAACATCCATCACCAACCACACTCGCTCCGTCCGATAGCCGATCGGTTTGGCGAAAACCAAAGAGTTGCGAAAGCGTCGTAATATAAACATAATATGCAGGAGACAGACACACGCAACGCAACGCTTAAATTCCGCTATCGTCATATCCCGTCAAGTGGTGGTGGTGGTGGTGGTGTGTGGTGAGCATGATTAAGCTGAGAGATGTGAGTGGAGTGGATTAGCGAGAGAGAGAGAGAGAGAGAGAGAAAAGACAAAGGTAAAAAATGTACTCAATTCGAAGAGACTAAGTGATTTTTCACCAACTACTACACACTTATCATCATCATTCAAATCCCGTGACGGTATATAGGGATATTATATTATATATATTATATAGGCGGTGCATGGTTTTTTTTCTATATGGAGATGAGATGGGTAAGCAAGGGAATCAAGTAGCTTGATGATGGACTGATGTGATTTTCAATGTTTGAATGACTCCTCTCCTTCGGTCGAAAAGACGGGCTTTTGATAGACGGACAATCTCCCAAGGGAAAATAAATCGTGCTTTTGTACACATTGTATTTGAGAGAGAGGGAGAGAGAGAGAAGAGCAGAGAGAAAAAAAAGAGCATCATGCACTTGGTTTTTTTTCTCTTCTTCAAACTCCACACACATCACGCTGCACACACCTTTTGTGTGTACTATTATGTTTGACTCTAGAGCTGCACACAAAACAGAGAGGAGCGGATGAGACGACGACGACGGTTTTCAGAAGGCAAAAAGTCCAATTCGGACGGACACATGCGAGTAAGTGGTGCTCACACAAGGAAAACGGTGGTGGTGGTGGTAGTGGCGATGATGATGATGATCATGATGGTGATGATGTTGAGTAATCTGAGTGGCCCGAGGGGTAATGATTTTTATTATGCTTTCATGGTGATTATAATCGTGTGGTTAGTGGCAGTCAACCTTTCTTCTCGTTGTGCAAAGTAGAGTTAACTAGCCTGGCAGTTGATAGGTTTTCCTAAGAGGAAGAATGGTTCTCTTGAGTACACATCATACACACAACCTCGAGAAAAAAAAACATAATCTTCAAGAATAGGAGTAAGAAGTTGGTTGCTCGCTGCTCGCTCACGTATTATTTGGGACTTTTTTTGGACGGACGGACTGATATTTGATAGAAAGATGGATTGATGATTATGACAATGCAGTAGCAGTAAACAGAGAGAGAGAGAGAGAGAGAGAATGGAATGGAGCGACGGTGGTACTCAAGCCGCTTCTCTTGCGCGCTGCGCTGCTCGGTGTTTTCATCCATCCTATCCTGGTCTCTCTATCCCGCTCATCATGAGCTTCACTTGTCTAAGATAATGGAAAGGAATATATATGAGGTTGAAGAATGGAGAGAGATGAGATGATTTTTTTTGCGAGAAAATAATAAGCACTCAAGCGTACGACTGAGGGTAGCCCATCCATTTATGAGTTGAGGAGCTCTTCAATTAGAGGATGATGGAGAAAAATGAATATGAGGAGGAGGAGGACGACGACGACGACGAACTATGAGGATGAAATACTTGTAAATTTTTTTTTGTGTTGAGGGCCAAGAGGTTGTTTAGCTTCTGTGTTTAAGAAGATGCTACTAGTATACTTTCTTTTAACTAATGTAAAGCGTTTTGAGAAGAAAAAAAATGTGACAATGGATGAGGAGGATTTTTTTTGATGTGTCGTGTGTGGATGACGAGAGGATTGTTAGGATGCTAATTCCGGTGAGCACTGACTATTCTGAGCGCTGAGCACCTGAGGAGTCGGACTTACCTGAGTAATCTTTCTGAGATAGGGATGATATTGTTGCAGATTTGTAGAATGTCATAACAGCACATTGTGTTCCCGATAAGGACTCACTCACCAGCGCCACACCATCGCCACCGACACTTGTGGATAATGAAAAGTGTAATTTTTCAACGGGTATAACTACTCCACTTTTATATGAGGAGTCGTATTATTTTTTGTGGTCATTGAGAAGAAGACTGGCTGGATTCTCCTCACAATATGGCTCACTCACTCAACAACCGGTTTCTCATTGTTTGCATTTTTTCCGGAAAAAATGCTTATTTCGATTAGCTGTAATGATATGAATAAATTATGAGCAACTGGCAGATTGAGATTAATCTGAGAAAAGTTGAGACTGCGTATAGCCCCCACCACCACCACAACTCATCACAACAACAAACCAATATAGAACCAATGGTATCTGGTTTACGCAGCTTCACACTCATGTGAAAACAGAGAGAGAGAGAGAGACTAGACGAGGGTCATAACTTTTAAAGAAAAAAATTTTAATCCCCGGTTTTTATTACACAACAAGAGGTAATCCAGCCTTAGCATATTTTTTCCTCCTTCTTGATAGAGTCTCGCGAGTGATATAGAGATATGAGGAGAAAAGCGAGTTGTGTGAAACCCTATCCAATCATTTATTAGCAAGAAGTATCAAGTAATTTGCTCTGCTTTTAATGGAGCTCCTCTCCGCGCGGCTTTGTGTAATGTCGGCAGCAGCAGTAGTGCCCCCTGCGCCGCAGCAGTGAGTCTCCGATCGTGGTCCGAGATATGATAGCCCGGTTTAATAAAGTTAAGTAATTACTTGTAACATAAAGTTTTGTGTGTAGTAGCCACTAACACTACATACTAACTCTCTCCAATCCGATTCCTCTCTCTGGTGTTTTACAACATAGTTTCCAGCATAATCTGATCATTATATTTACATAGCGACTTCTGGTCTACTCCCGTCATCAACTCTCGGCTCGGTGAAATGTGCTTAGCATCATATTATACTATCCAACTGAATTAGCTGTTTATAGGAATTATTGAATCGCTTTCAAACTGGGAAAAAGCAAAAGCAGTTGATGCGGTCGTATATATCGTGGTGGTTCCTCTATAATCCAACTCCAGAGCACTGACAGTGAGTGAGTAGTGAGCACTGTGAGCAGAGAGTACATTGAATTAACAGCCTAGTTATTATTATTATTATTATTACTCGGTTAAAAGGCTGTTGACTGTGTAGACAGACAAGTGCACATGGTGTACATTGTATATGTATAGTTATATATATGTATGTTTTATGCAAAAAAGATGTTGAGCGAATTCAGCGAAATCATCATCATGCAATAAACGAAACGTGCTCCTCTTCTCAAGCAACTTCCGAACCATTTGGTGAATTCGTTTTCATTGTCGGGCGGTTTGATAGCTGTCATTGTTACTTAACTTGAGTTTTTATGAGTTAATAGTGGATATATATGTTGGATGGAAGACGAGGGTTTTTATTATTATTATTTCTTCGAGTTCCACTCTGTGTACCCAAATGTCTCTCTGTCTATATATGTGCTCCTGCTGCTGCTGCTATAAGTCTGTTCACTATATAAGTTGCAGTAGTTAGTTGGTTGGCAGAGTGGTAGTGTGAGTCTGTCTGCCCGAGTGTGAGTCAACCATTGTGTACAATTTTTTTAAGAGTTTGATTGAACTCGACGAATTGGCGGAGCGGTCTCTTTGATCTCGCCTCTCTCTCCCTTGCTATAAAGCTATCAGCTTTTGTTTCAATTAATGACGTAGTACACTTTGTTTTGATAACTTAATTGATGTCAGGTATTAAAATGCATGGCATCATTTTGAAGGTCAACAAAAGTATGCAACTTGAATAGGCTCAATATACTCTACTCTACTGTATTCACAATGCGTGCAACGAAAATGCAGCTCGGTGGGAAAACGGGATTTGG
>JAANSN010004589.1:0-14624 GCA_036850665.1 Dicranocentrus wangi | reverse complement strand
ATGCTTTTATAATTTAAAGATGGGGCCAAACCTCGCAAAATGTCAAAAATTGCATTATGCAGCTGAGGATGGTCCAGAGTTGAATTTAGGGGTTGTTGATTCGTTGCCGTAAAAATACCAATGTTTAAGGAAGGATAGAGTGAGATAAGAGTAATGTATGGAGGAACCGACCCAGAGTGCGCATACTTTAGCCAACCTAAAAAGTAAAGCGCCGAGAACCATAAGGTAAATTTTAATACAAGCTCTGACTGAAAATAAATGGAACAAACCGTCATCGCTCCCGACACTCATTCCCAGCCCGTAACTAAAGCTAATGTCATTTCTTGATGGCTTAAAAGTGGTTTCCATTATCGGTAAATGAATGGCTGGTTGATAAATCCATTCCATGACTTTCTAGGAAATAATTGTCTCAAATGTTTATTTACGTGGAATGTCTAACTTTGCATCGTGGTTACAGCACTTACCTCCCGCACAACTTGTCTCTCTCCCACTTTCCGTTTGTTCAAATGAAATTGCAAATATTTTGACATATCCTCCGCATTCGAAACCACTCCTCCAGCTGCTGTGGCAAAAACAACTCTCCTATAAGGAAATATAATAGACGCGTATATGAACTCATGGGGTAAACCTCATTCTCATTGTCTTGTTTGAAAGGACAAACTTTAATAGCTTTGGGTTGAACGGCAGCCTTTCTCCATCCTTCCAGGAATTTCATCTTCATCACTTTCCTTGACATAAAATGTATTGTGCATGCCTATGTCCTCGAAAAGCTCTTCTAGCTGCAAGTATAACATATCTGATGAAATAGATGAGATTTTTGTATCCAGTCAATCTAGTTTACGAAACAATTTGATCGAGCTTAGAAAATTGGTTTGTGTGAGTAAATAAAGTCACCCCTAACCAGACTATGATACGAACGTCCAGCAACCACCTCGATTGCATCCGATGCTAGAGCATACATTCCATTGTTATACACAAATGAAGACCGGAAATTGCAATTTTGGGGCGCATAGCGCTGACGACTATATGAATAAAAATGCATATTCATAAATCGATGGGATTGTGGTATTTTTTCCAAATATAATCATAGGATACTACAGTATGTATTTACTAAGCCACTTTTAAATGGCACGGTCAGAGTTGCAAGTCCATCGGGTATGGAGCAAATTCTGTGGGATAACATATCTCGACATGTCGCCTCTTCCGACCGTATCTGTAATAGATATCACTGCAGTAATAAACTTTTAAAACAGTAGCTCAACCTTGTGGGGAGTAAAGTAAACCTGTCGTTAAGTGTAAAATTGAATTCTGGAATGAGCTTTCTAACGGGAGTGTCCAGCACATTTGGCAAGTTTGGAAATTTTTCGTGCAAAGTCTAGTGAGAGTTGAAATGAAAGTAGTTCTCATTAATCATTGGGACTAGTAAAATCATGTAGACCAAAAACATATATACCACGAATAATTAAAATCCCCCACTTTCGAAATTGATCCAGCTGGAAGCTGTTTGTCAATATCCATTAGCCCCAATCCTGTAGTGTACAATAATGTTCCATTTGAATTTGTGATTGCAAGACCAAGTGCAGGATTGCGATTTGCCGGGATATAACATTCTGAATGAAATCGTCTAGTCTCTCTTTGACTACGGGGTCTATGGACTCTGCAAATGTGTGCTGCAGAAAAATCGTACAAGTGCAAGTGTAGAATTGAAACAACCAACTATTTGGTAGAATCTTCATTTTGCAATACAAGCACTGCAAGTAAGTTGTTTTTTGTTTTGTTATGAAAGAGCAAAGGAGGTTATGAGATGAAAATAGAGAAGTGGACACGACTGATTTGAACTGATGTTGCTCGACCTAATCCGTAGTTTACTCAGGCTTATGGGGATTATGGTCTCAGCACACGGTAACTATTATCTCGATTTTGATTAATCACCTGCAGCATAAACTTACATAAGCTTTGCTTGATTGTGTACGCAATTAGCGTTGGGGATTTTTTGCTACCTAAAGGATTATTTATTAATTTGGTTACAAAGGTTTTCATGCTTCGTCATTCAGTAATTACAGTATACCTAGTTTGAAGAGGACATTGTGGGATTGCTCTGCATGTCACTGTCGCCTTTGGTCAATCCATCCAAATCCAAATCCACCGTATCAAGTCTCGTGCTTTATCGTGATTGAATTGAATTTGCAAAAAAGGTGAACATGATGATGCTTTACATATGCTGCAGTATAAGTGACTATTATCTCGATTTTGATTAATCACCTGCAGCATAAACTTAAATATAGAACCAAAGCAGGTTTCCATGCTTCGTCATTCAGTAATTACAGTATAGTTTGAAGAGGACATTGTGGGAATGTTTTGCATGTCACTGTCGCTTTTGGTCAATCCATCCAAATCCACCCTATCAAGTTTCGTGTGATTAAATTGAATTAAAGCAAAAAAGGTGAACTATGATGCTTTACATACTCTGATTTATTAAGTATTACCTCTCATTCAATAATATAACGACAACTACGTGAGTTACAACATTTAATTGTATAAGAAATAGATCAAGTATAATGTAGTACAAGACGAACAATGCGATAAGAAAACATAAAATACACGGTGTGCATAATAATTGATACAACATACAACTACACTATTGATAACAAATATATTGGCCCACACCTGTCACTTTAGGCATAATTTCTTCAAAGAAAAACTCTTACACAGTACACATATTTAATAATTCCTTTTAATGTCAAGTTAAATCCAAGACACATTCTGTCATATAGTTTTTGATCCTGTATTTTTCAGTAAAGTCTTGTCGACACAATGAAGGCCGCATATTAGATGTGAATTTAAAAATAAATTAAAATCATGACATTACAGACGATAATAGTTTTCATATTCATTAGCATAATTAGGTAATAATATTTTTGCTGCTGCTACCATCCAGATTGGAAATGACTGTCCGCCTAATATTTTTCTGTCAGTCATTACATTTGTATAATGTAAAGCACATTCAGTTTATTGTATTGGAAATGTTGCGTAGAATAACGATTAAAAGTTTTGAATGTTTTGAAAATGAAGGCCAGCCAATTTTTCAATTTGGTGATACTACATATATACGAATTTCACGGAAGCCACAAGCTAAGACAACATTGAATTTTCATAATATATTATTATTAGCCATATTTGATGCGAATACTTAATTGCACCAGTTAAACATTTTTTTTTAGACAAAACACATTTCTTGAACTACTTTCGGTGAACTGTACAATTTATGTATAGGATAGGATAGGACGCTATGCAAATATGCTGTCGATACTTATTTATAGCATTTTACATTTTCAGAGAGAGTTAACGCTACATCCTACACAAGAGATTTTTTTGTATGTAGGTTTAGTCGAATACAATAATATATCGTCATTTTTAATTTTTACAATTAGCTCAAATTCTCGATAAGTTAACGATTCAATACAGCTTAAATATACGTATTATGGACACACAAACAACACTATATATGGAGATGGCTGAACAATCGGTTGACATTAAAACTTAAAAATAACTCATAATAATAATAATGTGATTTACATGTGAACGATATACTAACTAGTCGTCATTGCAGACATTTTAAGTAATATTGTTAAGATTTATAATTACCTTATTGTAAGTAACGCACCGTCATTCAACCTTTAAACATTTTATGATTCATTTCGAATTGTGGCCGCAACAACGTGTCAATGTCAAGAGGAATGACGGGACTGACGAATGCAAGGGAATAGATAAGCACCAGAAGACAAATACCCATACAGTTGACAGTGTACAACATCCATTTGATTCAATTGAAATATGTATGTGATATATACTACCTACATAGCTCAGGTCAGTGACTTTTTTATATAGTGATGCTCACGCTCGTTCGTTCTCATTAGTTAAATACAATGTGAGCGGAGAGATGTGTAGAGTCTGCCCTTTTCGGAACAGGTGGAGGAGGTCTTTTCTGCCGTAATTCAACCCCTGCATAATGATTCGAGTTTAATGACTTTCTACCTTCGAAATTTTCATAAATTACTACATTATTAGAACTGGAATTATGAGTTATTGGAATATTATTTGTTTGCTGATAAATAGGATTTATTGGAGGTGTTGGTGCCACCGGTGGGGCTGTGTAAGAAAGTGTCCTTTGTGGCGGAGCCGGTTTCTGACCTACTGGCGGTGGACTGGGCCTAGTGTTTGGGGGGATTTTACCCATATTCCCGTAATGCTGGCTCACCCAAACTTCGACATTGTTCAAATTTGAGTTTACAGCTGGACTAGGAACTGCTGACTGACATGAAGCCGGATATGGTAGTTGCTTTATATTCAAGTCTTCCATCACTGGCATGGGTGGCGGAAGGGTAGCAGTGTCCTGCTGTCCATTCACAGGCTCTATTCTAAACCCAAGTATTTCATGGGGATTGGTGTTCCTGTCAGCGTGGCATTTCTGGGCTACTTGCCACTTTTTTTGCATCACCCTCTGCAAATCTTTGAGAAAATGTTCTGGAGGTTCTTCGAGCTTCTTTGGACTAGATGGTGATTGTGGTGAACTATCGCAAATATTAAAACCTACCCTCTTTTGGCCACTGACTCTACTTCCACCTACACTATATACACTCTCTCCGTCATCGATTCTCCCTGCGGTTACTTTATTATTTGTGTTATTGTCGGCTCTACTTTTCAGTCTTTCTGACAGTTCAGTTGCAAATGACACGCCTCGTTTGGCCGTATTATTATGGTTTGCGGTAGTGCTATTTTTAAGACAACTATTAGTAATGATTGTGTTTGACATTGTGTTGTTCGTGCTGGATGGTGGTGGTGGAGGTGCAGGCGCAGCAAATGTTTCGTTGATTGGAGGTGGCGGGGGTGGAAATGGAGTTGGAACTGGGCTTGGTGAATCTGATGATTCCGACTCTGAATTTAATAATTCAGGTGGAGGTGGTGGCAAATTTTCCAAATCTAGAGAATCCAGGGTTTCCTCTGCCACTGGCTCGGGGGGACTGGATTGAGATCTTGAGAGTGTCATTCCCGATGGTGGTTTTGCTTGTAGTTGTTGCCCAATTTGAGGCTGATTTCGTTGAAATACCGTTGGCTCTTTGGAGGCTACTAAAATCTGAGATGCCAAGGAAGAACTAGACGATCCTGAACTGTTTCCACTTAGGCTTCGTTTCCTCTGTAATGTGACGGTATTTCCTTCCCCAGGAGTGGAGCTTATACTGATAAATTCTCCAACGATAGAGCGTGTATTCATTGTCAATGGAATCTTTGGAGTTAATCCAGTCGACGGTTTTCGTTTTATTGTTCCACCCATTGGGCAATCGCTTTCGAAACCTTCTTCTTTAGGAAGTGGAGGTGGAGTGGACATCTGGGAGAATAAAAATCACATACGTCATTTAGTTTTATTTGATTTCGAATAATACTAATACTTTACTTATATCGACCCGGCGTTACGAAACACTTTACTTACATTCATTTCAACAGGATGTGGATTATGTGGAACAGCATAGGCTTTGATATTCGGTTGATAACTATCATGAGAATAGCGACGTGCTGGGGACTTATTGATGGAATTCTTGTCTGTCGAGATTACAATGGGATTGTGCATCTGTTGTGGCATTGAAGCAAGGGACACGCTTCGTCCAAACCTATCAAGATCTTCGTGAGCTAAATCCTCCATAAGACTTCTGTAGTTGTCCCAGAGTTGCTTTCCGTACTATATTATATTTACGTACTATATATATTTACGCACAGAACTTTCAAAGTCGGAATAGATATGGAGTTTTAATACCTTCGCTATCCTAATGCCCGCCATCCACAACTTCAACGTTCCAGCGTCCTCCGCACACAGATACTTCATGTGTCTATGGGACTTGACTTGAAGTCTGGCTGGTTTCAAAGCGAACCCGAATTCCGTTGGGGATTTAAACTTTTTCTTCCACCCAATACCTTGGTAAGCCTAGAATAAGCAACAAGTAATAAAGATTCCGCTCACTCCAAACTGTACCTACCGAAGGCATAAAAAGATAGGCAAGATAATATTATGGCAAACCTGAATATTATGATCGATGGTTGCCAAACAAATAAGATCTTTGGACGCATTGGCATGTGTTCTTCCCTTGGGACAGTAGTAAATCCCGGAAGCGCGGAGGACAAAGGGAAACTTTTTCCAAGCTTTCTTCCCTTCCGCCTTGAGATATAGGAAAGTCTCAACTTCCGGAACGCCAACACCATGTGCAAAGAACTCCTCAATCAGCCCATTCTTTGTGTGCTCATCCATACAACCACCGGAATGTGAGACTCTTGTTTCCAAAAAGTACTTTTGAGGGTTCACAAACATATCGTATTTCTCTTCCTTCTCCACAAAGAAGATTTTGTTCTTTGAATCTCTCGTCCACATCAACAGATTCTCCACCATGTTTTCATGGTCCTCATATATCCTCTCTGAAATATCCATTCAAAAACCATCATCATCAACAAAAAAACGCAATGCTGTATCATCAGGGAACAGGAATTTCAGCAATTTATCTCCACACTGATGAAATCGTCACGGCGCCACGGTTTGTGCCCAGACATTGCGTCACATTATTACTTACCCATATGCAGATGTGGAAGATGTTCGACCAATGTCCATTTTTGGGACAACTGAACATGGTTCTTGTCAGCTAGGAGCGCAAGTACACGTCCACAAGTCATCGACTCTTCCACCATCAACGCTTTACTGCTACCATCCTGAGTGAACGCCTTCACATAAAGTCTTGTCACGCTTGCAGCTCGCATTTTCTCCAAAGCCACGCGGATCTTCTCCGCCTTTTCATCCTGTTATTAATTAGAGAAATACATTGTTTACCAAAAAAATCATTAAAAGTCTAATTAAGCCACAAATAAGGTGCATCATAAGGTAATGAATCATTTACAAAAGAAGAACCACCAGAAAGAGAGTCACCGTGAAATTAGACATGTAATTATTTGCATACAAAGGATTCCAAAAAGCAAAAAGTACAGAAAGGCGTGGCTTTAAATAAGGAATCACAACCACCGCCTCCACCTTCACACATAAACAAACAAAAACAGTCACGGGCACAGTTACAGTCGTCTGACAAAAAAAATCAATGGAATTTTTTTAAAGGTTTCAACAATACAATTAAAATTTGAAGTTGTGCAGAGGATAATAAAGATAGGGAAGTACAGTTACACACCGATTTTTTAAAATTAAATTCATTTTCAACTTACAGGTACGCCTGCTTCGATTTTTTGAAGTTTAGCAGTGACTAACTCTGCCAACTATATTTTGTATAATTGGATCCATTTGAGATTTTCGAAAACGTTTTTCAAAAAGCCGATCCCAATTCCAATAATTAGCAGTTGTTTTTTTTATCGTACACGAGTAGGCAAAACAGCGATTAAAATGAATAATCAAGCCGAAATCAAACCCGAGTAGTAGAGCAGCAGCAGAATTACAATGGCATCAAAGAACAGGCCCGAAAAATAGAAAACAAAAATGCGTAATTTTATGACTACAATTTAGATCCCAACTTAAACAAACCTCTACGCTATTCCTAAAAACTACATGCGCTAATGACTAAGGCTAATAAGCATTTCCCGAAATGGTGGTAGGTACGTACAACTAAATGGATTTTTATCACTTTTACAGATTTTATGCTTTCGTTACACATGTCGCATGAATGCACGAACGAAACCATTTAAAGAGAACAATGCAACATTTGCTTGTCTCGTAATTGTCATTACAGCCAGGTATCCTAAAAGCGATTCATTTCAACATGCATAAAAAGAGAGCGAAGATATTCAGATTCTGGAGATGAAATTGTAAGCATATATTATGCTATACACTAAAGAATAGGTATAATAGGATACAACAAACATAATTTGTAGGGGTACAAACCTCGGTGGCATGTAGAACATTGGAATGAGGTATACTCGTGGCGCTCTTAACACCACAACTCGTTGTACTACTCCCGCTGCTGGATCCGCTCGCCGACAAAGAGCTACCACTGGACAACAAAGATGCATTGTCTGAAAAGCCTGAGTCATTATCAGGACTTTCTGTCCGGACGCCTGAAACATTTTCATTAAAGATCAAACAATCAGATCATCAGAGGGACTCTGAGAATCAATACAATTCTTCCAAATTCCAAATGTCCCTAAAATAAATAAACTAAATAAAGGGAAGTCGTGCGTAAATAAACAAGGCACTTCTTACCAGTGTCACTTTGTGACTGTGGCGTGTTGGAAGGTTTATTATTTTCAACTCCGGGCACTTGTAAAAGTCCTGGTTGATGACTGATCTCCCTGTCAAGACTCATCTGAAGAGCAGATAACTCCCCGAGGATTGCGTTCAGCTCATCTTCCTGAGTGTCCTCCAGGGTAGCCTGCGAGAATCGGAATGGATCTGCCGGCTTCATTGTCCCCATATCCTGGAAATATCATATAAGAAAATCGTTTTTCCTTTATTCATAGATTTATTAAAAGATACATATTCCTTTTTTTCTAAAGTACTTTCCCCAAGTAATAAAATATCGATCGAGGAGAGCCAGCGAAATGAAAATGAATCACAGTGGCATATGGCATAACTAAGAGTATGCAACCCACGAAAATTATTAAATCTCGAATCCATTTAATAAACTTCCCACAAAATGAAGTCGGTATGTAGTAGAATTAAGCCCATCTCATCAATCTCATCATCTCATCAAACTCTGACTCAATCACCATCAGCTTTTATTTTAGAGGCTTCTTTCAGATATGAAGCGTTCAAACAGGCGTAGATACTTCCATAATACACACTGCATTTTACTTTACTGCAACATGAACATTAGTTTCATCTGTTTATAATTCCAACGTACTGATTTCAATGACTGCAACTAATATCTTCGTGAGATTTGTAGTAAACACTGGAAACCATTCCAGGATGAGAAACATGCAGTGCGACTAGGAAATACTAGCGCCATTTGTGGTAGTTAAAGAGCAACAATTCACTCATTTCAGTGAGTCAGGCAATTCTCATTTATTTTACACGTCGGACTTGTCAGTAATAAGGTGTGTACTAAACTAGCTCAAAACGGTGAGGCTTGATGTTTGGAATGTATCCCAAGGCACAGCAATTTTGTGCACTTGCATTTGTTAACAACCACATATTTGCTGCAAATACGAGAGAATAAGTTGTACAAACACCAAAATTTACTTCCTTCCAAGGTGCAGTTTTAACTGCTCCGTAAAGGTACTCCCATAGATAATTTTTAATCATTATCGCTTTGCATATTTACAACTTTTGGTCCAACTTGCAACTCCCTCAACTGCTAAACGAGACAGGCGAAAAGAGGGTAAAACATGAAATGAAATAAATACCTAGCTAGAGGTTGATTTACGACAGCTCCAGAATCTAATTCAATTCCCAAGTTAAGAAATTTGTTTGAATTCCTCTTAAACGAGGGTGAGGAGAGGACTAGTTTCCTTATTTAAAACACTCCCGAAGTGGTCGCATAACTTCAAGTGCATAATTCATGGAAGGGAGGATGGAGAAAAAAAACGAGCTTCTTAGTAACACTCATCCCACCGTCGTCATCATCATCATCATCATCACCCTAAAAAACTTCTCTTATCGTCGCCTTTGTTTTAACCCTTTTAGTTCCCTGCTACTTTTTTCATCGCGAGCAAACTTATCCGATCCCTTTCCAGAAAAAAAAGTTTTACTCACGTACGCGCATACACATACATCCATTAAGTATTCACCGCACAAGTATCTTCTAAGAAATATTAGTTCCCCCTCCTTCTTCAAACTCTCGATATTTCATAACTACAATATTTACTTTCAGTCCAGAGATACTGATAGAGCCATAGGGAAAAGGTTTATTCCTGCTCATAAGTCATAACAAAACAAGACGCGTTACACATATCCAACTTCAACTGGACTAGAAGCACAGCTCACATATGCCGAGAAGCAGGAGTTGAGTTGGATTTTTGTAGAGCTGTTTCCACGGGTGTTGGAAGGAACACCTACGGACACATAAAATGCGTCAATAAAAAGCACCGTTTGTTTATATGTGCTTATGAGAATTTCAATGCTTTCTTGAAAAGAAATAAAATCCTGATGCGATGCGAGTGTGTGATGCGTGATAACCTCTCTATCCACTCATCAATGTGCATAAATGAATAAACAGAAATCTCAGTTGTAAAGGTCATTCTGTATCCGAATAGTAAACTGCATCTTCACTTCCCACACTATGATCATAAACAAAAAAATTGATGCATTATTCCGTCGAAATAGGTGGTGAATGGTGATGCAAGCAGAGAGTCTGAGAACGTCTGCAGTTTTTTGCTTGCCGAGAACTCACTGAACTCACACGACTTGTCTATGAATTATAAATCAAGTCCTTTTGATTTGATTTCTTTTCATATCCAGGGGCTTCACTGAAGGTCAACAGAGACTCAGGCTACAAACCTATTTCACCTTTCAAGTGAATGATTGAGTAGTTCCTCTCCCACATTTACAACTTTTAAATCATATAACATACCAAAAACACGTATCACTGTAGCAAAATAATATATAGAAAAGCTAGGAGAGCGAGGTCTTATGCTCGTCTACACATTAATAACAAAATCTTTTCTTTATTTTGACTGGAACTTTCCTGCTCAACACACTAATGAATCACGCTTCACAAACTATTTCTCTGGGGAATGTGGCCCTCTGGTTAACGCAGTCAAGCGGGCTGCGGGCGTGTTTGTTTGACTGTGAAGTGCCAAGAAGAAACATTTCTTGAAATTAAAAGTTGAGCAAAGTCATTACGAGTAGGAACATTAGCACTTTAAGTTTATATATAAGAAAGGTAGCTCGTATTCCTTCCGTATTTCAGTTTAAAAGTATAAAAATATTTGGGTGAAGTTGAGATGAAGACTTTTCGACACGGTAAAAACTGGAAATAAGTGCTATGACATGCATGAAGTGAAAGCAAGGGAATAATTCAATGAATGTGAGGTTTGCACAAAACTAAATTGTAGGAAAGTTAGGAAACGTTGACATTGCAATTTGTCTGGCATGGACTACCGCTGTCGTAAAAAATGTGTATCATGAATAAAGTAAACCGTTAGAGAAATTGGATGCACTTAAGTGCATAGCACACCAAAAATCGTTCAAGAGATTTACTGTTGTCTGCCATGCTTGTGCCTGAGCAATAATTTATTGAATCAATAAACCTTGACAGTGAGTCACAGGTTTTGGAGTGAGAAGCAGTTTTACGACTTGTACAGTCATGACATGACTTTATTCGTGTACAATAATAATCATCATAATGATCATCTTCAAATATTTCTCTTTACACGTTTAATAAATTTTACTGTGTTACGTGTGCATGAATTTTATATTCATTGGAGTTTTTTTTTGAGTATTTTTTAAAGGCCTGATTACCCAACGAGCGACTTTTATCTATATAATTATTACTGAAATAGAGGAGTTGAGTGAACTGAAAAACATTAAGGTAAACGAGGAATGCTTCCTGAATTAAATAAAATCACGAAAAAAAGCCCCAGTCATGATATTGTTGAACAATTTTCCCGTATTGTTTCAAACGTTTTTTGAGTTTAAACGTGTAAATTGGATTTTTATTGCAGGAAGGAGACTAACACAGGTTTCCCCCCATTTCTCGTCACTTTTTGAAAATTTCGTGAACCACCACCCGTGGTCATTTAATGAGTAATTTGCTCACGACATATTCCGGCTATTTATCCGTGTTCTTATCCCCTAGCCTTGCTCCCACATTCTTTCACCGAAATCACAGTTCAACCCCTCACTTGACTTTGACTTTATAGTTAAAAAGTAATATGGGGCTATGGAGTAGAGACGTCATTGTGTTGTTGAAACATATAGCATTCTGATTCTATATCCTAAATTAAATTGAGATTGTTCGTGTTTCAGAGCACAATTCCCTGTTCAAAGTTGTTTACATCTTTCGATATGTAATGGCCATAATGGGTTATTGCACTACCGTCATTTCCCCTAAAACGCACACATTTCACATCATTATCTTGAACAGCGAGCTCCCATGGATTATACGGTTTTCATGCATCTTAAAGCAGTGCATAATGGTCTATAATTTCTCTAAACCCCATCGTCATTTCCCCTAAAACGCACACATTTCACATCATTATCTTGAACAGCGAGCTCCCATGGATTATACGGTTTTCATGCATCTTAAAGCAGTGCATAATGGTCTATAATCAATACCGTGCGTGGGGCTGAGATTCTGAAATTGAGTTTGATTTCAAAATTTTTCATTTAATGGTAACCATAAAGTTAACAAAATCTGATATGCGTGTCCATCCAGCTTCAAGGCAGCAAACATTCACTATATACTCACATGGATTTTCATGAAAAAGCAAAGTTCGATTTAGGCAGGTAGGATGAAAAGCAATGGTACCACTGTTGACGATTACCTATATGAACTTTTTTTAAACATTGCTCAGTCATGCATGTTGAGAGTCGTGAACGGAGAACATTGAAGTGTGCAGGAAACAACAGCGATTTCCTCGCCAGATTAACAACAATTTTGACTGGGAGAGTAGTGTCTGTTGTTAGAAGGAGATAATACGTATGCAAAAATGTTTTTTTACTTTTGTAGTCATTGCAGTGCATGATTACGCTTTACGCTCCTTCTCCTCATCAACCGTACTCGTAGCAGGTACCCGTTTGGAAATTGTGTCCCAGTCAAAGCACGCAGTCATTAGTGTTTATGAACTATGAAATGACATAATAGGGACGGTTGTGTTATGAACATGGTTGTGCCATATGGATAAAGTATATTTCATTAGTTCTGCCAAGATGACAAACTTTTTTTCCACGATATGCAAATTGCAGGCCATGACTGAGCTTATGTGCGTCGCAGTATCTCAGGAAAAGTGTAAACAAGTGATATATATTTTCCCATGGTGTTTCCAATCTGGGACCAGAGTAAATGCGTGAGAGGACGTTCTGCTGAAATCTTGCCAAAATCTTACGAGCTTCTGTGGAAGGGTGTTCGCTGACTCATATAAAATCCTACATGCCCGTATTCGGATAAAAGAAAATCACGAATTGGGAGTGATTACTAATATAAAAGGGGCGAGCATAGGAAGGTGGCCATCTGCATTTGTAATCCCAACCCGCATCATCATGTCAAGAATCTTATAACATGCATTTTCACTCTTTCTTTCGTCAGGCAATTTCACAGGTGATGCGCAGCTGCTCCAGAAATCTATGTATTACAGATGCAGCTGGTGTGACGTGTAACTCTGTAAATGCGTGAGAGGACGTTCTGTTGAAATCTTGCCAAAATCTTACGAGCTCCTTACGAGCTTCTGTGGAAGGGTGTTTGCTGACTCATATAAAATCCTACATGCCCGTATTCGGATAAAAGAAAATCACGAAGGTGGCCATCTGCATTTGTAATCCCAACCCGCATCATGATTTCACAGGTGATGCGCAGCTGCTCCAGAAATTACAGATGGTGTGACGTGTAACTCTGCCACTTTATTTTGCAACTAATGTATTCAAAATTCACAACATGCAATCAAATCAAAATGAAAAATTATTTGTTTTACGCTTACATCTGCTCCCTCAAAAGATGCATGCGTGTAACAAAGTTGTGAAATTAAAACATGTAATTTTTCTTTTGCTCTGGACGTTCATTTATAATGAAAATGAACTTTGTATGACAGAAACGGAATTGTGAGTGACAAAGACAAAACGGACGATGGATTTTGTATTCATCCTACACCTAGGTATACATTGTAGTCAGTGCTTATAATATGCAAATTCAAAGCGATTGTATCTTGACAAAAAACAAGCGATTTCGATATCGAAGGTTGATTTCGACGCTGTATGTAAGGCAGTCTAAAATGTACATGTCGCATGCACTCATGCACTCAAAATCAACAACACTGTCTCCAACTTGTTTATAAGTCAGCTCCACTATTACAACGTCAACTTTAGAGACACTCGTTTTCCTCGTCAATCCCAGATGGATACTCCCGTACTCCTCAAAAGTGCATTATTATACCCCTTTTCCTCTCCATTTCAGAAAGGTTTAAATTAGCCTAATGGAAATGTCTAGTAGTAGTTATGCAATGATCGGAAAGAAGCGTAGTGAACTCCTCCCATTCATAACAAAACTTGGAAAATGTACACAATTCAAATGAAATCTTTTTCACAAGGGTTGAAATAGTAACAAATAGAAATGGTAGCAGCAGTGAAACACTCGATGCTGCCAACCTACCCTTTCTTCATCACGTCTCCAGACAAGATGAGAAATCTCAACGAACATATTTCATTTGGGTGGATGTGTACTCACACTACGTGTACATTTGCATCCTGAGAGATTGCAGCCGGTGATTGCGTATTTGAGAGAAAACAAGCGAATATTTATGTTCATATCATAACTGGCGACATAGGACACTGCCCTTGCCGTTTAATAAAGAGTTGATGAAAAGTTTTCTCCTCGTTGCACCAATCCGAACGCGTCATGGGATCACTGCAAATATGGTAATTTATCTATCTCCTCCAGCCAGATACAAATGTGCATGCCAACATGTCTCTGTACTCTGTATGACTTTGCAGTTCT
>JAANSN010004588.1:0-14627 GCA_036850665.1 Dicranocentrus wangi | reverse complement strand
AAGAATATAAAAGGTTACACAATAAGTAAATAATTGTAATTGCCTTTCTCTTCCTTGTGGTACATATGCTGAAGAAAAAACTTGCATGGAGGTTAAATGGCTTGAAGACAAATGAAAAAAGTAGTTTACTACAATCCATACAATGACAATAGCCTTTCTACCGCACTAACAATAACCAGAAAAAAAGTATAGATAAATTGCCCATGTTTTTTGTAAGTAAATAAGTAGTAAAATGGTAATGATATGGACAACAGAGCAGACACATGCAACTAAAAAACCTACATAATACCTATAAAGAAAGACATAGGGTTACAACAATTTCTTTATTCAATTCAATAAAGTGTGCTAATGCCAAAACGTTGTTTTGCTCCTTTCTCTGAAGAACACAGCTTAATAAATATTGTAGAATGGAGGAGCCGCCGGTACAGTCTAGAGTAGCCGGTGTGAGTAGACCAAGTGCATCATAATAATCGTATAATGTAATGATCACGTTGATGACGATGATGATGCCATAATAATCATTGCAATACAATGGTTTTTCTTGAGTCTTCACTAATAGACCCCTATTTACCGGCTGCTGACGTTTTGCTCACATGTTTTTTGTTGCGGTCTGAAAATGAAGTATGAAGATAAATGGGGAAATGTCAACGAAACTAATAGTGTTGTTGTAAATGGTGTCTACTTTGCATAATATGCAGGAACAACAATAACATGGGTGAAATTGGTGTTTTTGTAGTCTATGAGGATGAGGGTTATAACCTAGAAGGGAGGGAATTTCTACAAACAAAACGCTGCGGTAACTTTTTCCTTATTATGCAGATCCAGGGTAGTGAAAATAAAGTTTACTTGGCAATACCAGTTGCTTTCGTAGGTATAGGTAATAATGAAATTTAAGAAGCAGGGGAATAGCCGCTGTAGAGTAGGCTAATTTCCTTGCAATGGCTTTTGTGTGAATCGCTGGTGCAATAAAAATGGAAAAAAGGTCGAGTCGGGGCGCTCTGAAGTGGTGGAGTAATCAGTCATATAAGCTCTATTTACTAATTACGCTAATAACTTTGATTGCTCTAATCTCAATGGAAATCTTTAGTGGGGCTTGCAGAGAGAAAACTTTGAGGGAAAATGGGATTCTCATGTTACATTACATAACATTTTTTGTTTGTTGATTTTGAATTTGAAATATTTGAAGAATGTTTTCAGTTTAACGTCTGTCTGGGTTACTTGTTCCACTGCGAAACGTTAGGAATGAATGCGTCACGTTAAGACGTATTTATTTTTACACATGTAATACAATAGTTGAAGTTGTGACTTGTGTACAATATATAGCAACAAATTGGGTGGGACTAGCAACTGGCAGCTATGTTGGTACACTGGCATGATACAGTTGCAAGTTTCAAGGTCATTGCATATCATTAAAGTATTTGTGTTCGTCGAAGAATAATTTTGATTAAAGCAGGTTATGAATGCATAAGGCATGATGAATTGATGAGTGTTTAAAAAAAGATAAGTGACAAGAAATACAAGAAAGGACGAAAGAAACATATATGATATCACCCAAACCCAAGTACATTTTCTATCCATCCGATAAGTATACTTAAAATTAGATGTTTGGGATAATTACTAATGGCAAATGTTAAAATTAAATTAATTAGTCAGCGCGGCAACATGGAATGGAAATCAATCAAGAAAAATTATGTTTCATACACTAGTACATGTTGTTTACTTAAAATATAAATGGACACTCGAACTGGTAACACACGAAATGCGTAGATTTCAGCAGTGACAACATTTCACGGCAAATTTAGCTATTTTCCTATTTCAAAACCGTGAGCCTCCCTCACCTCCCTAGTCAGTTGTCTTATTTTTGGGAGAGACTACTCCTGCAACTTCGCCTCGCACCATGCAATTCTCTTATCATCCCACCACATCAAGTAGCTCTAAAGAGTATTCGTTTGTGAACTGTTACATAAATCATTTTCATCAACAACTCACTTGAATTTTTTGCCAGGCTTGCTCCCCAGTTCATGCTCGAATAACCTGAGAAATGATAGCAACTTTGGAAAGAGGAGAGCAGAGCACACAAGAGCAGAAAATTTTCTCACTGTTGGATACCTCCATCCACATTCATAATTTACCAAAGGAGTACATACTTACAATATTTTACCATTACCACCACCAACTGTGTAACGTAACGTAACACGACAAAAATGACTCCTAGTGCAACTCCCACGGCCCGCGTTTCTCTGGGAGAAAATATGACATGACAAGTTACAACCTTAACTAACCAAAAGTAGCTACTGTTTTTTTGCTCCTTACACGCGATTCTGATGTCACTTCATATGAGAAACAGTCGGCAAAAAGTTGGTGACTAAAAGGCATAACATGTAGTGTAGCTTACTTGAACATGCATTGCAAAAGCAGCAGCCCCGTGTGTACCCAGGGAAGCAGAAGAAACCGAGGGGATTTTCGAGATTTCTTTCGGTTGAGTGAGTCCCCACAATGAGATAGCAAATGATGATTCCGAACACGCGGCTTATTTTGTGGATGACATCCCAACGACATAATGCACCACACGGCACAAAGCTACTCGTCATCGTAAAAGTCAAGGTATATTCAACTACGTGCATGCATACATCCCATCAATTTCGGGTTTCGAGGTGCAATGCAATCCGAATCCCGTAAAATCTGCTGTTTGAAATTTGATGCAGGGATGCAGACAGACAGAGAGTGACAAAAACGCAATCCTCCTCGCGGGTTACATACTTGGCGTATGTATGTGTGTAGTATACAACTCACCAGAGAGTTCAGTGAATGAATGAACGACTGAGTGAAGAGAAAAAATGGAGGTAATCATGATGAAAAGGGATTGAATTCAGTGGATTGCCCTATTGTATGCATCCGCCGATGTGCATTTCATCGTTCAACTCGTCTATTCACAATTCATTGGTCATTGCCCAAACTGTTTCGTACGACTACTCCAACAATAGCGCATGTAGAAGATTTGAGCAAATGTGAAATGATGATCGTGGTTTAGCCAGTGTTGAAACTTATGGGGCGGGAGCGGTGTCTTTATTATATCGGCACTAAAGTACAACATTCGCAAAATTCTTTCTTGGACACAAAAGTGATACGCATTCGTCACAAAAATGTGCATATCGCAAACGGCTATGCACAAAAGTTGTAAAAGTTTCATACTCGTCTATTCACAATTCATTGGTCATTGCCCAAACTGTTTCGTACGACTACTCCAACAATAGCGCATGTAGAAGATTTGAGCAAATGTGAAATGATGATCGTGGTTTAACCAGTGTTGAAACTTACATCATGTCTCCACAGACTTTTCTTGTCATAAAACACAAACCAAGCGACACACAAAAAAAGTTGACAAGCGGTATCCTTCTTTTCTGGATTGAATTAATGGATGAGCGTGAATCCCTGAATGGGAAGGACAGAAAAAAACACAACAGTAGCGTTTCTCATACTCTCTCCTCAAGCTATCCTCCAACCTGGGAAAGTTGTGAACGGAGGAGAGGAATATATATATATATGAAGTCGGGAGGAACAGAGCGAGCACATAATAATCACAATAAATAATATCTGGGAGACAAAGGAAGAAGCCTTTTACGCCCAGTGAAAATCTGGCTGCTAGAAAAAAGTTCATTGTCAATATGAACATTCATGAATATCGTATCAGATAGTATTGTGTTGTGGTTGTGCCATATTGTGATGCCTTGTGTACGGTAGCCCTCTCCTCAACAGGTGGTCTTCATTTATCATCATCTTCATTGAGCAAAGCAAAAGTGGTAAAAAATCCATGTATCTGCGTATGCTTTCAGGATACTTAATTCTTTCTCTTGTCCTTTATCCTATACCGCCTCACTTGCTATCTTAGCGCATCTCTATAAATAAAAGTGTGGAGGTGCACTTGTTCCCACGAAATTATTTTTTCAGGGAGTACATACAACCACAAAATCTTCTCCGCTCTTTGCTACATGTCCCTTTCTTGGACTTGTTTTCCGATTACATTAATTTAAAGCGGCTTGTGCAAACTATTAAAATGCGTGTGAACTAGCCGATAGGATTGTATGCTGAGATGACTTGTTTCTAATCGGATTCATTCAACTGGGTTTCCTTTTTCCCGTTTCTGTGCATAAATAAAAATGCATTTTACAGTCCTATACACTTCCGTCAACAAAACAAAACAAACAAACAAAAACATTTATAGCATAAAATCACCTTTATAGTGTTGAAAAATATATCCATTTTTGCAACCATCCTACGCATGGCATGGTGAAAGGAGTCAGTCAAGATTGTTGATTATAATATCACCATCAACATCATCATTACCGCATCGTTTTCCATACATTTGAGCACACACACAAACACAAAACTCTTTAATGGAATCCCAGTCCGCTGCTCATAATCAGGAAAATATTTTCTGGTACAGAGGCTACCGCTAAAAGTATGCATGCGTGTTCGCATGCTATTCTTTTCGCAAAAAGAACTGCCTTCGTTCCTTTTTGTATGTACATTACTTGACCACGGTATACATCACGTTGACGGCAAAAGACTGAGTGAGAGGACTTGTATTTCTACATAAGTTAGTTTGTGTGTTGTGTGTGCACAGTAAGAATCCATCATAATCATAATGATTATCATCATCAGGATAATAAATAGTGATCATTACGGCTAATTCCCATGTAGCCGGATCATCATCGTCATAATACTGCTACTTTACTTGTCTAGTTTACTTAATGGTATTGTAACAAAGTACAAAATGCACAGTGGAAATCAACATCACAACACATTTCCACCATGTAAATAAAACCCGCAAAAAGAAAGAGCATTCGTATATATACATTTACTATATTTTTTGACAAAAAAAACTCTCAACTTATGGCTCGTTACATCTTCCTCGTGTTTTCACAGCAGAGCAGTAGTGGAGAAAAATATGAAAGATGAAGATATAGATATTTTTGACGGAGTGCATCCCAAAAACTATTTCAGTGGTTAAATTCACTTGGCAAATGAGATACAGTACGGTTCCACATGATGACAGTGTGCAGGGTGCACTTAGTTTTTCACTGTTTTTCCTAAAAACATCTCTGCTGCTTGTTCATTAGCGAGATGAGATGGGAATATCATTTTCCCCTGTTCAGAGACGGGAGTTGGCTACCGACGGACGTCCACTAAAACTATTTCGGTTTGTCCCTTTATGATCATAATATGATGTTGATGAGGAGCGATGAGGTTATTAAGCTGACGAAACGGCATTTTAGTTTTCATGCTTTGTTTGTGTCAAGATGAGAAGTGTATATGTAATTATCTGGCGACATGGGATTCAACTTTGAAATAATAAGGTTTTTGTTGTGATATAAAAAAGATGTGTGTATTTGTCTTCTTTTTGGGTGGTTTTTATGCACACGAGTAGGTGTAATATCCACGTGGAAAGGTTGCATGCAATTTTTGCATATTTGCTTATGTTGATACGTGTTGAAATTATTTTTAATTTAATGGGGTTTACTTAAGAGCGGCACAGAGTTCAATGGAGGATACTCCTTGTGAAATGTCTGCTCTATTGTCATGTCCAATTCATATTATTTTATTTTATATCATCATTAGATGTATTTCGAGTGGCGCCGGTGCGCAGACTCTTTGCGTGTGGTATTTATCAATACAGATTTTCCCAGTATTTCACCAGCATTCCCAGAAACGGTGAGAAAAATGGTGTGCATGACTGTAATAACTGCACCAAACCGAGTTTAAATGTGCTGGAAAAGAAACTCTTTAACCTTCAATCCATTTTGCTCAATCACCTTTTTCACGGCTTACATATTGTACACACTGATCGTCGTCGGGATGAGTACTTTTAAAAACCACGGATTACTCAAGCTGCACTTTCACGTCTGGGATTTGAGTTTGCACCAGGGTAGAGAAGAGGAAGTAGTTAAAGTGGAAGATGGAAAATGTTTACAAAAGCCAACCTAAGAATTACTTTGAAATGCATTAAACCATGGAAAACAAGTACTTGACGGAGGAAGCACAAATATCCTGGCGTTCTCAAAAAAAACCTACCTGCCTGCCTGCCTGCCTGCTACAACCAGAAGGAACAATTCAAGGAAAATGTTGTAGAGGAATTGTGAATGTATGAAAAGAAGAGCAAATGGATGGAATTTTTACTATTTCGAATTGTGTATAACTAGCTCATAATTAGCTGGTAAGGAGTATGCACATAAAACGTGAATTGCAATTACTTACCCAAGTTTATGACTTTTTTCAATGGATTTTTCTTAGTAAGTGCTCATTTTGCGTCTTCAAACTAAAAATTTTCCTCCTTTTAACATACGACGATCGTTCAATATATGTGATGGCAAAGGCGATTATAGGAGCCATTTAGCGTTGCATGAACACATGGAGGAATAGGAAGTACAATAAAAACGTTTTATCGACTTATTCTCCTTCTCCTCCATCTTCTTTTGCGCCTCACAGAACGGAGAGGGAGGGAGGGAAAGGAGGATACAAGGAAGGGGAATTGTATCAGGCAAGACTGTAGTCGCCTCCGACAAATTCAGATTTTCATGTCGTACAAGAGTTACACAACCCATGAATGAATAAAATATTTTGAATGGGTTGACTCCTCCTTGACTTGTCGGCTATGTTTTAATGGCAGTTTAAAAAAATTTTCCGAACACATTTTTCCAGTTTTTAAGAGATTTCTCATTGCGACGACCGTAAAATTGCTGTCTTTCATTCATATTGTAAATGCTGGAGAGCCTTTATGCACCACCACTGACAGTAAACGTCAATGGTGATATAGATATTGACATGTGCATGGTATTATGCACCAATGTTACTTGTTACAAGTGTTACAATGACTTACAACTAAAAAAATAATGTGGCTTCATTCTTCATGGTGTTCGGTGCATTCATTTATGTTTATTATTAGCTGAAACGGATGGTTTAGAAGTTTGCTACGCGAAACTTGGCATTTCCCATTGAAAGTGCACTTGTCAATAGACGTCTTTTGCTATAAATCTCTTTTATCCGACACGATCCAGTGTGCTTGCGAAATCACATCTTTTACATGATTATGATTATAGATGCGGGATGGCCACTATCTGATTCAAGTTTGTGCAGTGTGGATCTATGTTCTTATTATTAACTAAGTATACCTGAGAATTCTTTGCAATATCGGAATGAGAAACTGAAAAGCAAAAGAGAGAACTCGGTGGAAAACGGCATTCATTCGAAGCACGCACCGCGACTCCTCCATGTGCAAGAACTATAATTTCGTGGAGACACAATTTCTGGCGCCTTCTCACGCCATAGCTCAACTGGCGTAATATACAACCCAGGCTGAGCGAGGTGTGTTGAGAATAAAACTGGCGTTGAGGCGAGTGAGATAGGGAGAGCGTTTTTGAGTAGCGTATATTTCATTGCTTCCAGTTTCAACAGAAGCTTACTAAACTCAAAGTCTAGCGCAAAGCGTACATCAAAAGATGAAACATCAGTGTTTTCAAACTTGATGAAGGATAGAATGCAACGAACGGATGGTGATTACTATGATGAAGAAAAAACAAAGTTGTGGAGTTTTGGAACTTGCGGATTCAAGCATGTTTATACTACACTCATCATGTCATAATATATGAGGTCAATATATATGTAGATATAATATAAACGAACATACTTTTATCAAGCTTTTATCCATGATAGAATATATACGTACAATCTGATCTGAATGATTTTATACGTGTACTTGAAATTTTTTTACTCAACGTCCGAGAAACGTGCAAGTGACAACAACTAAAGTCGACAGATCCTCTTTCAAAATCAAAACTGTCTACAAGTAGCAATAATCTATCGCAAAAATTCTGTAACGTTGAGGAGACAAGTTCAGGTTCTCACGACACACGAAAATTCTAGCAATTTTCACACAGAAACATGTGGATTCCCCACAAAAGCTATTCAAGGTTAGATATATTTCCAAGGAAAATAGACACACGAACCTCTCTTTTCAATGCTATACACTTTGACTAGGTCTTTCGTGCAATTCGTTTGAATGGTCAACTGGCAGTCATTGTAGGAAAGAATGTGTGCAAGATCCGTGGAGCCATGTAATGACTATCAGTTCTGTGGAAAATGAGTAGAGCTGGTTACCAGCACGGATCTCGTAGTTGGCATGTAATGAAATGTAATGTGGATACGCTTGTGTAGTGTACACGATTGTGTGGCTATTGTTTTATCTGTTGAGGCAAAAAACGAATGCAGGAGGGGAAGTTGAAGATGACAAGGTTTTCATAACAGGAAGTAGTTTGACAGTTTAGTCGTGATGGGATGAGAAAATGATGAGTTTGAGAATGAGCTAAAATGAAAAGTGAAACCGGCCATTCCGTATTTTTCTGAAGCTTTCATGGAGGATTCCGTTCCGTGATAGGTTGGGCACAAAACTTGGTCTGGATATTGGTACTCTTCTACCGCTTTCGTTAAATCCGATAAACATTTTTTCAAGATACAGCAATTGACAAGACATTTCTCAACATTTACTTTTTTACTTGGGAAGGAATTCTTTAAAAAATACAAAATGCTACATAGGAAGCAAAACAAAAAATATGTGTTGCAAAAATTGCCTCGTTACTACAGTGGTATGGAATGAAAAATAAATGCAAAGAAATCGAACGCATGTCATTGTCACAAGTCTACAAAACCATCCTGCATCACCCCAACAATCTCAAGTGTGATGCACTCATGCAAGTATGATTGTCATCATTTCGTGATGATCCCCATTCAGTCATCCATCATCATCAGATCATATCGTGAGTACATTCTCCTTTTGTGATGCTCGCATGCACTGCACTACTACCCAATCCACACACACATAGGTAAGTAGGTAGGTAGTATAAACCACCATTTGACGTTTTTTGTCGGTTGTTTATTTTGACATGACAGGTGCTGAAAACGCAACAGTGCCATCAGAGTTTCGAAAAGGAGCAAAGGTCCTAATGTTGCAATGATGTTGAAGGCTCACATCTGTTGATGAGGTTAAGTAATGATAATTACTGGTCAAGTTTACGTCGGTAATCCATCACCGCGAGACCGAGTCAAAGGAACGCTGTTTGTATGCTTTAGTCGCCCTAATTTTCAAACTATATCAGTCAAAACAGTGGATATTTCACATCCTCTATGGATGGGATGTAGTGTAGTTGCTTATCACAATGAAAAACATGTTTTATTCCAGGGGAGACTTCGACAAACGGGAAATCTATGCGTGAGCTCTAAGGCTCCTCAAGGGGCAATTATGTCTACGCACCAAACTCAATACAGCGTTTTTAAAAGAAGAACCGCAAAGTTGAAAAGGAGCAATACCGTACCGTACCGTAAACCGCAGAAAGATAGAGCACTTAAGAAAAGGGACAACAATTACGGGCTCTTTTTTACCCCCACAACATACAATCACCTGGAATCCAACCAAGAAGACCGGCATTATTATCATCATTAAATTGCAGACTTGGAAGGAAAGGATATGGCAATAGAAACAAGATTCCCTACACGCATCTTCATCTTACCTCCACGAAAAAAGTCAAGCCTGTCGCTTCATGACGAAATGACTCATTCCCGTTCATGCTACTACCTCGCTCATGTAGTGTCTAGGTCTGGGACGAACTCAGTTTTTAAAGGATGTATGCATACGAAGGAGCACGTAGAGAGAGGGCAAATTTTCTGGAGAAATGGAAGAGATGAGACTCATCATATTGCTATAGCTGGTGGCGAGGCCAAAGGCGGAGTCAAAGGCTGTTACTTGCATGATTCTTTTTCCCTTTTTTCGTCTCTACCAGTACTGATCACAACAGAGGGGATATATACTTATGATCGTCGTCGTCATCATTCCCGTCATCCAACCTAGCCGTCTATGAATTTTCTTATGAAACCGGGAGCGTCTTCAGAGGAGACTTAGGAGATATCTAGAAAGTGGAGCCAACGAAGAAAAAGGCCATCGATTATATATCGGCAATGCTTCAATATTTCAATATAAAAACACATCACCCTATCGGTTCTTCCAACTAGGGTTGAATTCACGGGAAGGGTTTCCATTCCTCTGAATCCAGTCTGCTGATTTTAGTCCACTTCATGTAGCATAATTTTTTACCGTTTTCCCCTTTTCCCGATCAATAATAATAATTATTACAGCAAATGATCAGTTTCGATCAAAAAACCTCTGGAGGGAAGAAAAAAGGTGAAGGGACCAAGTCACTCTCCAGCCAAGGGTTCCTCTTATAATGATGATAATGATTGGGTGACTTGGAGTCGTCGTGGAAGAACAGAAGCGGTTATAAATCTGTTTTTCTTCAGATTTTCACTGCCACCAGCTTTGCCATTACAACCGTGGGATTAATTCAGTTTTATATAAAACTCATTTTTTTCAGAACCAGACGTTTTATAGGTATACTCTCAACAGTATGAGTTTGTATGCCGGTACGCAAGTGGAATTGTATTGGGAAAAACCTGTACTTCATCTCACACATCAAGCAATGCCTCTGCTCTGAATTGCATCACATTACATTCACACATATCAACACACTGCATTGTTTTTTTTTCTCTCCCAAGCTTCATGAAAAAGCAAAAAGAGCTGTGAGTTTTTTGAGCAGAGAGCGAGAGAGAGAGAGAGAGAGAAACGGACCTAACAATTACAAGCCCTCCAATTTTTATATAGTTGAACCTGAAATTATCAGCCGCACGGTCAAATGAATGGCGCCGTCTGCCTTCCAGGCAGGCATTGACTTCTGTGTGCTCCTAGCGTATGGATATACAATACCGAAAAATATATATATGATATTTCATATCTACACATAGAACACCTCTTTTTACCTGCTGCTGCTGCTGCTGGTCGTATAAATCCCATTGTTTTTTCTTGATATGTTGTCCGGAACCTTGTATTTCTTCCTCACCTTTTAGTCTCTGGCTGCTTACATTTTATGTTCTGTGCATATTTCGCCAATGTTAATTACGCCGAGGTTGTCTTAACATGTATATCATTATTATTATTCTAACTCATTAGCTACTCAATATTATGTGAAAACCTTAGTGCTACTAGTGTTACCCACTTCGACCCCTGCAGATCTCCCACATTTATTATTTAATGTGGGTATTGTGTATCCTCATACTTAACTCACCAGGTATGGTTGGTTGTTCGGGTTGGGTTGTCGAAAAATGAATGCCGTTTTGTTTTCTTGATGTTAATGATCATAATCAGATGCGTATCGTAGCATGTACCTTTTAGAAAAAGTGTATTTAATGTGATTTCTTCTGAATTATTATCAATCTCGTTCGGCTACTTGTTTTTTCGAGGCATGACTCCTGCTTACTACTCTACAAAAATATTATATATCGCTTGATTTTTATTGCACTTTCTGTCCAGAATGGTGTCTGGCTACTGCTCATCAGCAGAATCGCCGCTATACCTATCCATCATTCTGCTTTTTCGCCGTGTAAAAGTTCCTGTTTATTTCTGCGTGTACCTATTGCATTGTTAACTCTTTCGGGATATGATATGAGAATGAGCGTTTGTTCATTATTGTTGTTTTTTGTGTGTCTCGCACGTAATCACACTATCAAGTCGCGTCGTCTTCTGCAGTTTTTACGAGAAGCTTTCCTCATTAGAAAAAATATTATTACTCATATGCGCTGCGATGTGGTTTAGGATTTTTTCAGGGAAAATAATATTTCAAACCGGAGTAATGTGATCTCATGCTGGGTAAAGTGCTCTCTACGCTCCATTACAGATGACATAACAGTCTTGCCGTATTCAAAAGGTAGCGTGCCTCTCATGTCATTTGTCTTTTTTCAGAAGGTATTGTGTTGTATTAATTCTTTTGAAGAAAGACATTACAAAAAATGGGATGATGATGAATTTTTCAGGAAGATTGGTTTAATAATTGGTATTCCTGGTGTGGGGGGTTTAATGAGAAAAAAATATAATGCTGGCAAAAAATCTATATGAGCCATTCAGGAAGAGTACAAGAGGCTGAGGCTAAACTTGAACAACTCGGCGCCCGCATGTGCATATATAGGCATGCATGTTTCGCCAACAACTTCCAATTCCAAAATACCGCTATTTTGATTAGCTAAAGCTGTTGAATAAGTTATATGGAAAAATGTCCTAAAATTAGGTCAATTTTTGTTGTTTTTGTAGCATTATTGGGTTTAGATTGAAGTGGCACATCGGTGAAAAAAGTCATAAAAAGGTTTACAACGCACACATTTTACCAGGCAAGAGCCGAGTTACGAGTTGAATCGAAAATAAAAGCAGCCATAAATCGTAACAATTGTACTGGTAATCATTGTTATTATACTTTCAGCAGCAGCAGCAGGTACACATTCGAAGCGTAACCGAAATGTGTTGTTTTTTCAGTGTTACGAAAAATAAGTTTTATAATGGGGAGAGAACGGGTTAGACTCAGGGAATTATCCAGGTGAGCAACAAATAGCACTTTGTTTTATTGAAGTATGAAAACGGATGAATTGCTTTTTTCAAAGTTTATTATTATCATATGTCTATTTTTACACAGTATGTGTAATAGAATGTCTATGTCCCCATCCCCGTGTAATTTAGGAATGTACCAAGCAAATAAAATCCAAGTATGAATTTGATGAAAGCTTTAAAAACCCCGATTTGTATGTCATCATCATCTCCTGCTAGTGTTGAGGAACAAACGTGGTAATAAAAATGAAAAGGAACCCTCAACCTTGATTTTTCCCTCTTTTTCGGGTAAAATAGTGTTTATGAGTTTCCGTCTCCACCACCGGTGCGGTGGGTTGTTTACATTTCTTTAGGAGTGCCAGGAGAGGAGAGAGAGAGAAAAGTCGGAAAACCTCAAATAATCTTAGGCATTTGAGAAACAAATGAATTGGGGGAAATCTTTACGAAAATCTAACACTAACAATAAATTCAAGTTTTTTGTATCAAACTTTGAAAGTTTGGGTGTGGATAGTGTTGAATCTGAGGAAAAGTCGGGAAGCGAAAGGGTTGATCATTTTTTGATAAATTTTTATTGCTGTAATGATCCAGCGGCTTGGTACGTAATAAAAATCAGAGAGCGCAGCGGTGTACGATGGCTAACGCTCAGCAGTTGATTTGAAAACCCTTCACCCAGGAAAATGCTCTCGGAGAAATTCAATTCAAAAATGATTACAGGGGGAAAATCCAAATGGTTAGGTGACGAATGTATAGACACACGTTGTATCCCAAGTGGACTGGATTTTCATAGATTTAATGACAATTGTTTACACGCTTTTGTGCATGGCTTTTGTTTTTGATTTATGCCTTTTAAAAAAACGCTCAAGTATTCATTATACGGATAACCGTTTGGGTAGCCTAAAGACTGAAAAATAAAGGGGGAAAATATGACATTTATCATTCAAGGAACACACGTCATGCACTAGGTCAAAACCGATTAAGGTCGAGGAAAACGGATTATTACGGAGAGTGGAGTTGCCAGAGGGTAAAAATATAGGAAAATGTGGAGGAAATGGTAGTTTAAAATTCAACCTCTTTTATGAATCCATACTTTTTAAAGTTAAAGTCCTAGATTCATTGGATTTTAATATACCCCATATATAGACTGGGTGACTGGATACAAAATCGAAGAGAAGCTCAACAATTAAACCGTTTAAAGTCAGCAAACATTATTTTCCAGCTGATTTTCAAATGTCCCCAGGCACACCAGGTAGGGCAGGAAGGCTACTGGAGCGGCTTCCTTTTTCGTATATCGGATGTAATGATTTTTACTAATTCGTTTCTTTCCAAAAACTGAAAACTCAAGGAGATCAATCGAAAGATGGTTTGTATGTGGGACAGGCTTAAATTATAGCTTGCCTTAGTGGATAGTTTGTATACATAAAACAAATTAGAATCGCTCACGGTGAGCACAGTAATGCTATAATTAACTCAGCAACTGGAACTGGAGTAACTAATTGATGGAAAGCAGTTATTATTGGTTCATTAGAAGTGTACCATACTTTGTTTTCGTAAAATGCTTGCATAGAGTAGCTTGTGGCTCCAACGGTAGCATAAAGTTAATTAAACTCAAATGCAAATGCAATGCCTTCCTAGTCCTTTATTTCCCAGAAAAGAAGCTTAACAAAATGTGTAGGTAATAATATCAAAACCCGATTTGTGTGTGTGTAATATGCACAGTAATTTTCCCAAGAAGTGACAAACTTAATTTAACCCACTACATTACACCACGTCGAGACGGCGTCGACGACCATTAATTAGATATGAAACAAAAGGGATACATTACAATGCAGCAGGTTACAAAGACATTGGTTTTCTTGTTCAAGTCGAGGATTCGTGTAATAGACCATGAAATTCGCATGAATTTTTCTGTTTTTCTGGTAATGCAAACAATTAATAAAAATTACTTTTGGTTGAACAATTTTGTTGGAAAATTTGGAAATGGAAATTGGAGACCTGAATTGCCTTAAATAGCACAACATGTAAAAAAAACAAGTATTCTCCCTTTTGCATGAATCACAATGTTTTGTTTAGTATGAAGTCCAGTAGACGTAGAAATACATATTATTTTTCATGGTTGGGCTGTCCAGACCGAGCTCCACATTTGAATAAAATATGA
>JAANSN010004587.1:0-14631 GCA_036850665.1 Dicranocentrus wangi | reverse complement strand
CGCCACTACTGCCACCACCTCCTCCACTCCCCCTCAAGTCTCCCTTTCTCGACTCTTGCAATATATCCCCGATGGAATAGATCCTCCGACCCCAGAGCTGCGGGGAGCTTGCCGGCTCGTCGAACTCGGACGGGTTTTTGTGGAGCACGTCAATCCGGATTTGGGTCAGCGGGTCAAACATTCGCCGTCCTGGGGGGCAGGCGATGCTGTTGGGACGCGGAGCTCCTCCTCGGCCCCGCTTCGAATGACGGAGAATTACCGGAATTGTTAGTTGCAGCGACTCATCCTCCTCCCCGTAGTCGTCGTCGTCGTCCACGCTCAGCCCGTCGGTCCCGTCCCGGGAGGAAATGTTGGAGGAGGAGCGGGTCAACAGGAGTGGAAGAATCCACCCCGCTGCGACAGACTTCTTCGCGGCGGCTTGGATACTCTCAGCGGAACACCCTCGGCGGCGGACCTCTCTGGGGAAATCTTTTGTGTAGTGGAGGAGGCGGAGGAAGGATTTGAAGAGGAGTGGTTCGGCTCTTCCGGTAACACCGTCAATTTGCACCGGATGTACGCATACGGAAAGGAGCTTCTCTTGCTGGCTGTACTACTGCTCACCGTGGACGACGAGGTGGAGCAAACGGAACCCACGGATGGTGATCCGTCTCCTCCTCCTGCTCCCACCATCCCCGAAGTCATGGTCCCGTGTTGAAGTCGACTTTTGGATGGAGCTACTACTACTACTGTTGGGTGGCGAACACGACGACGATGTCGGATTGAAAACTCGAGGTGGCTGGTATTGAAGATGATTATGATTATTATGCGTCGTCATCCGCAAGCGTCATGTCATGCTCGACAAATTTTCGCAGCTTGTTGTTTTCATCATAAAGGAGCCCCTAATTCCACCGCCTCCTCCACCACCACCGGAGGGAGGGCCGCTTCTCACAAAGTCTGAACAGAGGGAAGCCCTCCTCATTGCGATATTGGTGGAGGTCGGGCTACGACTCCCCACCTCGCTAAACTCACTCCCTCAACCAAAGGAGTGGAGTCACAAAATTAATATTTTTTGGGATTTTGGTATTTTGGTCAAAAAATTTTATTTGGGATCGCGTCTTTTGGGATGTAAAATTTGGGATTTTGGGAAATAAAATTTGGTCAAGCGTCTGCACCCCATTATGTAGTGGTGGATAACATGCAAGCAAAAAACAAGCTAATGCAAATCTGACTATAAATCTATAGACAACATTAAGATATATATTTCAAAAGCACCACTATAAATAATATTTAATATTTACTACGTTTATTGATTACTCCTACTCCAGGATATTCCGAAGAATCAAGATCAGTCCCACCTCCGCCTTCAGCCATGTACATACCACCTTTATTACTACTGTCACTGTCCCACCAAAAGCAAGCTGACTGTTTGCTCCACGCAAAAGTCAAAGAGGACCATGGGCGTTAGCTCATCCACATAGTTGACCGAGCCAAGGCGCACCCTCAGCGGTTGCAGAGACTTGACATATCGGAGGGACCACTTGCGAATGTCCCCCTCCGTTGTTCGAGGGATCACCTTGTCCCGAACAAAGGCCAATGCCCGAGCCGACTCTTGATGAACCTTTCCAAAGGTGCCGATGCAAACCCCAATCCCCAAAATATCAATGCCATACGCAAAGGTGAAGGTGACCAGGTGGGGCAGCGACATTTCGGACCAGTGGCTGATCAGCGCGTGGAAGCAAAGCACGTAGAGACTGGTGGCGAAGCAGACAAACGTCGGGATGGCCACCATTGCATTGATGTTGTTGTAGAGGTTGAGAAACACCTGAAGTTGCCTGTAAAGAGCTAGTTTCTGGTATCCCCGCTTCTTCCATGTGGGGCGCTTGAAGGAGCTGCGAAAGAGGCGGATTTGCCACCGGAACACACAGCTTTGCAGAAATGTCAGCTCCATGGCATTGAACGTGATGCTGCCCGCAATGTCGATGAGGAACCAGAAGGAGAGGGCAATTGACCAGACCAGGATCGGGTTTGAATTGCATCCCCAGACGCAACTTATTTCTGCTGCGGTGGAGGCGGAGCATTCTTCCAGAAGGTAGTGGCCGAAGGTGGCGGAAGTGCAGGGCATAACCCACCTTTGGACCGTGTACGCCAGGACCATTATTGGGGAAGCGAGGATTGCTCCGAGTTGAACCAACTGGATGAGTCGCTTGTCCTTCCGTTTTAGTAAATTTTCTCCTGAATAAAAAGCTTTAAAGGTTTATATTCATACTTTTTAAATTTAATATTTCGTGCCTACCTGTACCGCCGTGTCGTTGCTCAAACGCAAGCAGCATATTAAACAGCTCCACGACTTGCTCCGCCTTGCTCAAGTAAACCCACTTGAAGGCGATTGCAGCGTTGGAGCACCAAGTGTACAGCATTCCCTCGAGCGTCATGACGACCGGCTGGTTCTCAAAGTGCAGATACAACTGGGTCCAGACGGCACCCGTGAAAAGGGTGAATAAGAGGAGCTTGGCGTACTGCCAGCTCAAATTCCACCGTTTCGACAGGATAAGATGGTGGTGGTCGGAGGAGGAGCGAAAGGTGAACGGGGTGGTTCCGATTATTTCCTGGAGTCTCAAATGAGATTTGAAAAAGACGAGGAGATTCTCGCGGAGTAACATATTTTGTCACACAACTTTTGCAAGTGAAGTGGAGAAGGATGGAATGGAGGAACTGAGTGTGAGGTGAGGAATTATTATGGAACTTTATGGAAGCTAGAACTAATCGAGTATGACGTGTTCCACCGCATAATTAATTAATCCAGGTTATGACTTTGGGCTGGCTTTTTGTCAGAGAAAATGAAATTACGGAATGGAATGTTGGATTATATCATAAATTTATTTTGCCTGGTAGGGAAGTTTTGTTTTTTAATCTTGCCACGGCACGACTTGCCCGGATTTGGGTGGCACGCCTAAACCAACATGATGATTGCATAAGTAAGTATGCAAGAATCAATTAAGCGAGGGCATATTTTTTCCCTTTTCCACATCGTGTTTCTAATTACGAAGGACATGAGCATTCATCCCTTTTGTTTATTCGCGAACATTAAAAATTTAGGTGCAAAATTGCAAAAATTCCTTTGGATTTTCCAACTCGTCTTCAACTGCATAATAACATTATTGTATGTCAATTTCAGCGTGACACCAGAATCCAGGCAAATGTTGTCAAATGTTAACCCCAACAACATTCCCAATCCGGTTTATCTCCAATCTGTTGTCATTTTTTGCTGAGAGTAATTTTCAGCTCTTCTTGTACAAACTACTTCTCACTTGACTCATCCGCAGCCTTTTCTCTCCATCCGTGTTCAGTTAAATCAGGAGGACTTCGGGTGGAAAAACAACTATGTATAAATATTAAATGTTGCTCACATTTTGTCACATTGCATTTCGGAGACGACAACCATGAGCGAAATCAGAGTCCTGTGGGTCCTAATTGAAGCTGCTCGATTACTTATGCAAATCGAATATTTGGATCGAGATGCAACTTCAAACAACTCTCAATTAAAATCGGGGCAAAATAAACGTCGTCAAATATTAAGTCCCGTTTCAGCACCGGGAAACAATATCTATAGCTTGTAATTCCTGACAAAGCTCTCGCCTTTCGCTTTATTATCCAATAATTGCCTCATCTTGTCAAAACAAAACCGTGGAGTGCGTGCACACATGATACCACACAATACAATTAAATTCAGCAATTAAAAATGTTTAATTTTATTGCGCCAAGTTATTTATTAACATGTGTGTAATGGAACAAAACTGGACCAACATGCTACAAATTATTCTGATCGGGGACAAAGCAAAATCAAACAGTACTCAAAAAAGCGTGCAAATCCTGCGTTATTGTTATCACGGCTATTTTTATACTCTAATCAAAAGTAGATTGACAGTTTGACAAACACTGAAATTAAGCAAGACAATGGACGTACATTTATCGAAATAGTTGACATCCCCGAGTCGCACTTTGAGTGGCTGCATAGAGTTCACAAGTCGGGACAAGTGCTTGCGTGACTTGGGGTCGTCCGTTGTGGATGTGGAGGAATTACTATTAACCCTTGACTTGACGAAAGCAAGCGTGTCCGATGAGTCCTTCCAAAGTGCCCCAAGTGCAGTCAAACATACCACAATTATCATTAGCCCATTGACGAGACCACAGGAGAACATTACCAAATGGGAAATGGAGTTTCCCATAATTCCATGAGAAGTCAGCGTGTACAAACTAATGACGTTGAGGAGGACGTAGAATACTACCACATTTGGGACAACAATCCCTTGCTGAATATTATTGTAGTAGCGTGCGAGAAGCTGAAGTTGTCGGTAGTTGCTCAACCTACTACTAAGAACGACGCTATTCTCTTCAGCTCCTTCGATTCTCGCCAAATTTGGGCGGATGGTGCAAGCCATGCGAAATGCCTTGATGTGATATCGGAGGCAGCAACATTGCAGGTAAACAAAGTTAAAGACTTGGAAAGTGAAGGTGCAAATAATCCCGGCAAGCTGGTGGGATGAAAAGGCGCAGAGTGCAAGTAAATTTAAGTAGGATTTTGAGCTCCAAATTTTTGAAATGACGCCAGGGGAAGGAGTAATACATTCTTTGAGCAAAAAGAAACCAAAGGTGGTTGAGGTGCAAGGGATGTTCCAGTTTTGAATGAAGTAGCTTGTGGCCACGACCAGGGGTGCGGATAATCCACACAACTGCATGCATAGTATAAGATACTTGTCCGCCTTTGATAGAGCGTATTGTCCTGAAGTTAGAGAAAGCCATATTAAATCATCATACAATGTATATACGATTTCTCAAAAGATATTACCTCCATGATGATCCCTTTGTTCAAATGAAAGCAAAAGGTTAAACAACTCTGCCACTTGCTCCCTCTTTGCCAAGTAAACCGAGTTTGCTACCGCGGCGACAGCGAACCCCGAGGCGTAAAGGACACTGGATAATGTTGTGCCCAAGGACTCATTGTCTGGCTTGTAGTACACCTGGGCCCAAAGAATCCCTGTGAGAATGACAAGTCTCAGCAATGCTCCTCGCTGTTTCTTTAGTTGACGTGGTGGTCGTATTTCGAGTCGAGTTTGGGATGGATTATTGAAGAAAAAAGGCGTGAATCCAAATAGCCCGTGCAGTTTGAGATGCAGTTTAAAAAGGAAGACAAAGTCTTCCCTGATTAGCATTTTTTGTCTGTCCTCTCCTCCGGTCGGTGATCCAATGGACAGTGCCACTGAACTGCGTTGTTGAAATGAGCTTGGTTGAAATTTCCAAGCATTTTTGGGCTATTATTATTATATGCTAAATTTCATTTGGCATAATAACAAATGCATTATTTAATCTAATTTTATTGAGCCTTAGTCGACATTCGACTTTCCATACTTTCGATAAATATTTTCTAACGTATATAAAACTCTTTTTTCGTGGTGCTTTCAGAATTCCATTTTATTGGGCAAGTAAAAGAATATATAATGATTTTATAGCTTCACTTGGCTCCCATTTAAATTACATGGGAATGGTGAAATATATTATATAAATATTTCACCATTCCCTCTGGAGAACACAACATTTACGCAGCAAGGCAGTCTTTTTTGGCTTGAAATGGGCGAGTAATAAGGAACCCGAAAAATGTTTAAACTTTAATAGTTGTTGGATGTATTAGCCATATACTGAAAACTTGGGCTTGATATTATATAGTAAATATATAGCCCATTTATATTGGGTACCGCTTGTATAACAAAATAGATTATTAAAACTAATTATTTTTTGGACGAAACTTGGGAATGTGATTAATTTCAATATTTTTTTTCTCGAATGTTGAATTGAAGAAGCGCATAAATCTGCCAAATATAATGATTAGTGGACATTGGACAAGCAACAAATTTGCAGTTTGCGTGAAACCAAATCCTTGACTGATTATGGGTGAGGTGCGGGTGTATCCTGCTCAATGAAGTTACTCGCCCCAAACCTGATTTTTGGGAGGTCTGCAGGAATTGAGAATCTTGCCAAAGTGCCTTCTTCCCTGCCTCGAAAGACTCTGTCAACACATCCGCCATGGTCTGCTGAAGGCAAATGTGGACCACAATGATCAAGAAGGACATCACGGCTATGAAATGGAGGAGCAGCATATTATTGTTGGTTTTGGTTGTCGACATTTGAGTTGCGGAATACAATGCGACAATATTTCCAATGCCACGGCCACCCGGTGTATGTCGTTGATGAAGGCATTGCATCAGACCTCCATCCAGCTTTCTTATCCTCCGCGTTGCTTTTGCGCTACTAGGACCGCCGCCCCCGACGTCGTCCTCCCTATATCGACCTCAACACAGGCCGGAAGGTCATCGGAACAGTTATCAGGGTCGAGAGTACAATAATCGAGGTGGCGTAAATAAACATGATGGCTAACCGGAGAACCGCGCAGTGTGTGTAACAGGACAGGAGGCAGGGGTGTGATATATATCAAAATTAATCAATTTCGTGGAACACGCGAATCCATACGAATAGAAAGGAAATGTTTTTTTAAGAATTAGGAGAATCCTTCCAAAATTAAAATGCCGACCAAGGCGTGGAGTCCGAGAGTGAGTAGTATTTTATTATGTTATGAATTAATAGTGCAGTTGTAAAAACGGATTGAATCTTGAAACTGAAACTAAGCTCAAAACAATAAGATTTTGTAAAAAAAAACTTTAAAAAATGTAGAAAAGAAATGATACAACAAGGCATGAAAAAAATGTGGAGGTGACTCCCATTTTGCCAATCACCTCTCTTGTCATAATTTAATTTCAATGAAATGATCAACTTTTTTTTGGCATATGAATACCTCTCAATAATAAATTATGCATTTTATCAAGCATGACTGCCAATTAATATATATATTATATATATTCGGTATTTTATATTGACAAATGTTCCACCTTTAGATTTTCCTCTACAAGACTCTAATTAAATAGGTATATAGAGCACACCCTTGTGCATTTTGCTAATATGATTCACGAAATCCCACTACATTCCCAGCAGGAGGAGATTGGCGGTTTGTGTAAGGCAAAAGTTGAGGATGACCATGGGCGTTGCCTTTTCGAACCAGTTGACCCAGCCAAACCCAACTTTAAGGGGGCGCAACGACTTGACAGTTGCCGATAAATACTTCTTACTCGAAACCTGATCCCCTTGCCTTGACCCCCATATTGCCAACCTCTGTTGTGTGAAACGGAGGAGCTGGACTGAGTCCTCATAAACCTTTCCGAACTCTCCGAGGCACACCATGATGATAAGGAGGCCATTGAGGAGACCAACAGTGAAAAAGAGGAGATGCGGGACGGAGATCGTGAAGCCAAAGTGGAGCAGAGTGTACATGCTGGTTATCAGCATGACCATCGGAAAGAGGACCACCATGGGGGCCACCACGGCCTGCCCAATCCCATTGTAAAGGACAAGAAAGGTCTGAAGCTTTTTATAAAATTGTAGAAGTTGGTTTGATTGGCGGTGGTGAGCAGATGCTCGCTGGAGAATCCACCTCTGAATTCGGAGATACTGCCGGAAACAGCAGGACTGGAGGTACATCAAGTTCACAACGTGGAACGTGAAGGAGCAAATGGCGGCTCCGGTTAGCCAGGTGGTGAGGGCGCAGGAGGAGACCAGAATCAAAAGAGAGGTGGTGCTCCATTCTTGAGTAGATTGGGAGGAGGAGGAGGAGGAGACGGAGGAGGTGCACTCGACCAAGAGAAAGTTGCCAAATGTGGCAGAGTTGCAGGGAGAAAACCATCTTATTAGGGCGTAGCAAGCGGCACTGCATGGGCTTCCTACGACAGCGAGTTGCATTAGCTGGATGAGCCTCTTGGCCGATTTGGGCAAAGGAATTGTTCCTGTCAAAATATTTCAAAATTTGCTAAAATTCTTCAAAATTCTTCTGTATACTTTACACAAATTTTTTGAACTCTGGACTCACCCGAGCAAAATCTTTTTTCAAATGCTATCAACATGTTAAATAGCTCCACGAGTTGTTCCCCTTTCCGGAGAAATGTCCAGCCGGACAGGGTCGCCGCCGTGAACCCCGTCGCCATAAAGGTGCTTTCCAGCCGCGCCACAAGTGGCTCCCCGCGATCCGCCCACCCGAGCCAAATTTGGCCCCACAGGATTCCTGTGAAGGTGGCTGGAAGGAGGGCGTATTTCCGCTGAGCCCTCAGTTTCCACTCAGGGAGCAAACCTAGCTGATAATGGGTTTCCTTGTGGAGGAGAAAGGGACAATTTTGGAAGACCTGGTGGAAGCTCAGGTGAGCTTTAAAAATGACAAGGAGATTTTCCCCGATAAGCATAATGTTTTATTAGGTTTTGTGAGGACTATTAATTACACGATCAGAGATAAAAATCATGAAACCAATTTCCAGAGTGAACCAACGCCAAACATGAAATAAACTACGCAAATATCGAGGAATATACGGTTGGATTGCAGAGTAGCTATGGATGCTTTTTATTATTAAACTTGTTTTTCGCTACGCTTTTCCCATCCTAACCCAAGCTCTAGAAGAAAATTAAATTTTAGTAATTAATAGGGTTGGTGGAAAGGGATGGATGGAATACTGGGCAGCTTGGAATACTTTCCCAGTGTGGAAGTGATTAAAATACAATGAGTAATGAGCCAGCGGAGGAGGTAAATAGGTGAAGAAAAATATATATTCTCGCAAATTTTTCATGCAAAAATAATCCTCCTTTTTTACTTATAAATTCAATTTTATTCGTTCCGAGTTCGAGTTTTGTGTAAAAACCCCCAAATCCCATATGTGCCTTTTTATCGTTATCATCGTAAAGCTCCAGTTTTGTCAATTTAAAATGTCGCCTTGTGCATTTGAAAAAAAATCCCTAATGTTGAACTCTGACCTTGAATTACTGTTATTCTTTAGAATTAGAGTATAACACACACAACACAATTATTATTGGTTGGTAGAGGCAGTGACAAAGGTACTGCTGGAGGAAACCAGACTAAACATGCAAACAAGCGCTCATTTTCCCCGTAATTATTTTTTACCTAAATTTACTGCTTACGTATATTTCTAATTAATTTTATTTTTACGCGTATTAATTAAGCTACTTTAGCTACTAACAGCTAGACTAAGAATGTTTTGTACACGATGATACTGAACCATTATAATATTCAACTTGTATGTCATGCCATACGACTACCAATGCTAATAAATATTTACGCAAATTCTTAAGCCCAGGACAGCCCAAGCAAATATTTTTATACATTTTTTCATAATATTTTATGCAAATACCTACATTTCTCACTCTACTTCTGTCCTCACTTACTTACTAGCCAGGAGGAGGTTTGTGGTATGACACACGCAAAAGTTGAGCATGACCAGGGGCGTAAACTCGTCAAAGAAGTTGAGCGGCCCCAGTCCCACTTTGAGCACCTTCAGGGACCTCACAAACGGGCTCAAATACCTCCGCTCCGCCTTGCCCGCCAGCGGCAACACCTTCCACTTGAGAAAGGCGAGCGTGTCCCTGGAGTCCTTGTTCACCCGGCCCAGCACCCCGAAGCAGACAATGATGATGAGGGAGCCGTTCATGGTGCCGGCGGCGAAGAGGATCAGTTGCGGGATGGAGAGACCAGATCCGACGTGAATCAGCGTGTACATGCTAATGACCAGCATGAAAATGCAGAGGAAGGCGGCCGTCGGCACAATCACTAGCTGCTGGATTTTGTTGGTCAGGACGAGGAGGAGCTGGAGTTGGCGGTACAGCTGGACCCGGTCCGGCTCCCGGACTCCCGACATTCTCTGGCTAAGCATGAAGCCCCGGAAGACCTTCATGTAGAACCGGAAGCAGCAACACTGGAGATATATGAGGTTGCCCACCTGGAAGGCGAAGGAGCACACGAAAGAGGCAAGTATCCAGGAGGAGATGGTACAGGACAGGAGGAGGATCAAGGTCGACTTTAGACCCCATCTGAGGCTTTCGGTGGTGGACGAGCACTCCTCCAAAATGGAGTGCCCCAGGGTGGCCGAGGTGCATGGGAGCAACCACCGTTGGAGCCCGTAGGTCAACCCAGCAATCGGGCTTGCAAATAGCAGGCATAGTTGGATAAATTGGTTGATCCTCTTGGCAACCGAGGTTAGGCGTAGTTGCCCTGGAAAACAAGAATTTTTTTAGTTTCTTTTTTCCTCTTTCATTTTTAACATTTTTTTTTCACCTCCGCAATAATTCCGCTCAAAAGTGATGAGCAAGTTGAACAACTCGACGACGCCGGCCCGCTCCACCAAATACATCCAGTTGGACAGGGTGGCGGCGGTGAAGCCGCAGCTGAAGAAGCAGCTCTCGAGCGTCGTGGCCAACGACTCCTTGCCCCATCGGGAATATATTTGGAGCCAGAGGAGGGTCGTGAAAGTTGTCACAAGCCAAAGCTGCTTTCGCTGCCGAGCCAAAATCCCACTCCCCCGAAGTCCCAACTTGGAACTGACGTTTTCAAATTGAAAAGTGGAGTTGAGCAGGGAGGACTGAAGCTTTAGGTGGGCTTTAAAGAGGAAAAGTAGATTCTCCCGAAGGAGCATTTTGATGGTCCCACAGCCCAACAACAAGGCCCAGACTGACGAAAAGCATGTTAGAGACTTGAGACAGGAGAAATAATATGCCTAAGACTTGTTGGCAGGGAAAATATGAGAATATATAGTTTTTGGTAGTAAAACTCAGGTAGATATTAAAATTAATTATGTTTTCGTAACACCTTAATAATTAAAAAGGATTTTGGAGGGCCGAATAATGCTTCAGACATGAAAAGCAAAGCAAAGCGAATAGATAGGCTCATGGTTCGTTCGTGGAATGTTTTACATTTTTAATTGTAATAATATTTTCCCCGCTTCAAACCAAGGATATTTGTGGTGGATAAGGGATAAGATGGTGAGTCCATCACTAGTCTCGTCCTCGTCCTATACGAGTTATTAAATTGGGATTTGGAAAAGGCTGACCATGGCGGGCGAGAGTAAGGCCTATAAAAAGGAAAGGATTTAATGGTTATATGTGAATAATTAACATTTTTGGACTTGTCTAGAAAATCAATCCCAAGTAAACTCTGATATATTTCATTCGTCATTTTGATTGACATACATATCTGTAAAATTATGGAGAATTTAATGAGGACTCTTCTTGTCTTGTCCATTTAATACAACTCTATTATTTCAAAGGAACACATGGGAACACGGACGGACGGCGATGAGGGCGATGACGTGTTTAATTACGCGGAACTGGGAGGATTGATAATAGCGTGAAATTGTATGATAAGTCGTGACTGACTCTCTAATTAATTGGGCGAAGTTTACTCCTCCAAATAAAATTACTATATAAACTCAAGTTGGAAGGAAATTGGAAATGTTTATGAAGTTCGAAGTTGAGGGACATTTCCAAGTTTATCAGCCAAAAATTAAATTATTATTTACCTCATTCCTTCCTTCCTTCCTCCATAATTTCCTCATTTTGTTGTGCCCGGCTTGTTTGCATGCTTATTTTACCTAACCATTAAAATTACTGAATAAATGTTTTGAAATATAACCAAAGCTAGATTAAGATTCATTTAGGGAGACAAAACCTTTTAGGTAATTATTAGCTAGCAATATAAATTATGAACAAAATACTGCTGTGGTTGTAAATTATGTTCAAACTCGCTAAAGTAGGCGACAAAAATATTTACATTAGAATCGCATAGTACATATAGTCACCTTGACAAAAAAAAATATTTGAGTAGTCAAGTCAAGCTCGCCGATCCGTGACCATTATAGCTTTTTAGTTAGGAGCGGCAAGTGTATTATGAATTATGAGGAGAGGACAGGCGAAGGTAAAGTTACATAATGCATGTATAATATCCAATGTGATATAATAGTTGCACAACCCAATGTTAAAATATTAAATGGACAGTTTAATTAGTCAAAGCGTTTGGGATGATGCTCTTGTGGCATTCACTCACATCACAGCAAGTCGATGACATTATGACATTGACATTGTCAGCCCTAGAAACCAGCAAACTCAGCACAACTCGGGGTAAGGTATGCTTTATTCCTTTCAAAGAATGTAAATAATTAAGTAGCTTCCCTCTCAATTGATTTTGCCAGTAATCACACAAACGGCCAATTTGTTATTGCTCTACGGTAAATATTAGGAATACAATACAATATATGTCTACAATTATGCATGCGAATAATACGTGGATTCTGTCGATATTTTGTTCAAAACAACACTTTTAATAAGAAAACAACCTGCTGCCTATATATGTTCTGCTTTATTAGCCCATAGGCTTACTAGATTTGATGCAGTGTGGCTGTGTCTGTAAACATTTTTGCGAATGCATACTTACACCATGCATGCATGGCAATACATAAGAACATCAATATTGATAGGTGACAGGGAGGTCTGACATTTGACAGGGAGGTATGATAGGTGACAGGGAGGTCTGAAATTGGACAGGGAGGTCTGACATTTGACAGGGAGGTCTGATAGATGACAGGGAGGTATGATAGGTAACAGAGGACCTGACAAGTGACAGGGATCTTTGACAGGTGACAGAGAGGTCTGCACGCCATACATTTTCCCGTAGATCACCCCATGCACGCCTATAAATGTCCATACAGTTTAGATTTGAAATGGGTATTTGACAGGATTTATACGGGTATTTGGAATGTGTGACTGGGTTTTATGGATGTGTTATACGGGGTGTTTGAAGGTTTTATGGAGGTGTTCTACGGGGGTGTTTGAAGGTTTTATGGAGTTGTTCTACGGAGATAGTTAGTAAGGTCTTATGGGGATGTTAGTTTTTCTTTTAGGGTTATACAAGCCAGTTGGAAAAACCCTATAGGCTACGCTATAACTTTACAGAAAGTTTTATTAACCATATAAATATTTATATATATTCAACCTGACTCTTCTTCGTATCTAGTCGTCGGACCAACAAGCTGTGTGAAACCTATACAGATTAAATTATTGAGTGACGTGTTTTAACTATATGTTTTCTTGTCAATACCAAACTTTTTCTCTTTCTTCATCCTCCTCCTTTTATTACTCACTGGCCATTAGAAGGTTGACTGACTGACAAACGCAAAAGTGGAGCATCACCAGCGGCGTAAACTCATCAAAGTAGTTGAGTGGACCAAATCCCACCTTGAGAGCGGGTAGGGATCTCAAACTCCGAATCAGCTCTTTCCTTCCACCACCCCCCCGGGGCACCACCTTCCTGTTCACAAAGGATGTCGTTTCTCTCGAGTCCTTGACCACCCGTCCGAGCGCCCCGCAACACACAACTATTATCAAACTTCCATTTTCCACCCCCGCCGCAAATAAAATTAGCTGCGGAATGGTTGATTCGGCAAAGCCCACGTGAACCAGGGTGTAAAGACTCGTCAGGAACATGAACATGGAGAAGCCGGCGGCCGCCGGGATGGCGACCATTTGCTGGATCTGATTGCAAAAAGTGAGAAAGAGTTGAATCTGTCGATAGAGGAAAACTGGAGAGCCGCCTGCCTGATTGAGGTGGTAAATCCCTCGTCGTCCCATACTCGCCGTTTCCCGAAAAACTTTGAGGTAGTTTCGGAAACAGACGGATTGGAGGTATGATAGATTGCCCACTTGAAAGGCGAAGGAGGCGATGATCCCAGCCAGAAACCAGGAGGAGAGGAGCGTGGAGGAGAGCAAGATCATATTAGAACTGAGACTCCACTCCGCCGAGTCCCGCCTTTCCGGGCTGGAGCACTCGCCCAGAAGGAAGTGGCCCAGGGTGGCGGAAGTGCAGGGAGCGAGCCACCGTTGCAGCCCGTAGGTCAGGGTTCCAATGGGGATCGCGGCTATGAGGCAGGTCTGGATCAGTTGGTGGACCATTTTGTCCTTTTTGGAGGAGCCGGAAGAAACTGGAAACGGGGTGGCAAAAAAGTATCACCCGAGTTAGGAAAGTAATTTTTTAAACTAAAACTGATTTTTTGTACCTGTGCAGCAGTATTTCCGCTCAAAAGCAAGCATCATGTTGAACATCTCGACGACTTGTTCTCTTTTGAGTAGATATACCCAGTTTGAGAGAGTGGCCGCGGTGAAGCCACAACTGAAGAAGCAGCTCTCGATTGTGGTGGCCAAAGTCTCGTTCTCCAACGACCAGTAGATTTGGAGCCAGAGGGTAGCCGAGAAAGCGGAGAGACAGAGTAAATATTTCTTTTGGAGTTCCACCTGCTGTCCCGCAGCATGTCGTAGGACTACTTGGGAAGTTTGGAACCGAAATGGAGCATTTCCGAAGCGGTTGTGGAGGGCTAGGTGGGCCTTAAATAGAAACAGGAGATTGTCGCTAATTAGCATATTATTTAAAGAAGTAGAGCAAGTATGGAGAAAATGAAGCAGCAAGAGAGAAATCTGACACGAAACGAAATAAACTTTTTGCGTTGTTGGAAAATTTTTGGCCGCGTCCTTTATTTCCTGAAACCCGTCCATATATATTATTAGCTCGCTGCGAAGCAAGGACGAGCTTATGATCTTGCCATGTCCGTCTGTCCGTCTGTCCGTCTGTCCGTCTGTCCGTCTGTCCGTCCGTAACGCTTATTTTCTTAAAACACTTTAAAGATTTTGTTATTGAACATTTGGGTTGGGTCGGTCAGTAAAGTCCATAGG